>LQNS02020120.1:16126149-16137410 GCA_001587735.2 Parhyale hawaiensis | reverse complement strand
TTTTTCGTAATTTATTGTTTCTCTGGGCCAGCCATAGTTCGCGCAGGTTTCGCTTGATTAGCGGGTAATAGTCTCGGCAGGGGACTGCACGGCTTGCTGTAGGCAATTCCGTCAGGGCCACCTGCCTAACGAGTGACACTAAACTGGCTGATGAGACAGCTAACATTCAAGTACTGTATATAAATCGTTTTGGCTAGGCACAGGGTGGTGTTTGCAAGGGCACAAGAGAACATTGGGACGCAGAGTAGTACGGCAGGTACGTATCATACAGTATATAAGGCATAACGCACGTACGGTATGTGAGGCTGCCTATCAACTGAGCGTATTGCATTAAATTTTCATTACAAAAATCGCCTCCAAAAGAACAAGTTACATTTGAGTGCCGAGATAAACCTCAATCAGTCGACAGCGCACGAGGAAAGTGAATGACACTTACCAGCATATGCTAACATGCAATCATCCTCGGTAAACTCAAAAGTGTTAATTCCAACAGAAACACTGGAAATCGAAATCTCAAATCAGTAAAATGGAATTTAATTTGTTCATAGTACTTTTAATGCGCGCTAGATGATTTCTCTAAAATCCTAGCATCGACACTACAATATTGGTTAGAAGTACGATACAAAATACCCAAAAGTAGCTGTGCCTGGCACCATAATACAAAACGGAGAACCAAACTGCATACCCTATGTTAAATAGGGTTATTAAGTAAAGCAAATGTTTTGGATTGAAACAAATCCATCTTCAGGACTGAAACATTGAGACAAGCAATGCACATAAATTGTTGATAGACAAACCAAGGAGCCAAGACGCTACTACAGATCCTCAGCTACTTTTAAACGTTTGCTTTTACTGACTGAACATGTTTTCTATACGTAGATTGGTTCTCTTTTTATACAGTATTATCGTTACTGATAAATTAATCTATACCCAGTTGGAAATATATAGCAATTTATCGGCTATTTGCGAGTAAATTGTTTGCGGTATCGGACAACATCGGATAAATGCCCATAAATATCCGATTGTATCGGATAACATCGGATAAATGCCCATAAATTTCCGATTGGGTAGCTGTTGCGGTATCGCATAACATCGGGTAAAAAGCCCCTAATTTCCGATTGGGAAGCTGCTGAATTACCTGGAACCAGTGACGTAGCTTGATGGGCCGAGTCTGCACAAGAGCAGCGCTATGGTTGGCCGTGATGTACGACACAACTTCCTTAAGGTCATTGAAGCCGTAAAAGCCAACACTTGAAGACGCCCCCACCAGCTCGCCATGGGTGACGGAAGAGGGAGTATTGTCATCTGCATTAAACTGAGCATTAGAAATTGACAGCCATCATAGAGCACAAGAAGTATGGTGGTGCAGTCTATGCAGCTATTTAGACTCAGGGCTGAAAGACGCCCTAAACTCACCAATCTGGTTTCAGATTACTCGAGTCCCAGGCCTTGCAATGGGGATGATTTATAATATTCTTTTAGATTATTACATGAAGAGCGATGTATGCTCGTAATTCTGCAGTGCATTATTGTGAAGCCTTTTCCATTTTCTACAGCACAAGCCAAGTTTGTAAATGAACGAGCTATGCCATGCTCACACTACAGTCATTAGGAGCTATTTTGCTGTAGCTTCCTTGTACACATGAGAGAAGTACACAGCTCTCTCGCTACCTCTAATTTACTCCTGACGAGCTATCCGAACCTCAGCTAGTGGCGACACATGGTAAGCAGACAGACCTAACAGCTATCATTTCAACAACTGTTTTGGTAGACAATAAGCAGGAAATATTTGTCAGGACGCAACAAAACGTTTCAAACACCTTTTGTTCTGTGTACGAGGATCAAAAGACTGCAGTGTCAGCGCGCCTTTACGACTCAACACGTCACAGAGGCAAGGAAAAAAACGCATTCAAGGAAAATCTCAAAACATGATTACACCTCGCCGCGCCAAGATAAAATAGAATAGAGCACACAGCTCAAGCCGGACAGTAACGGGAGTCCCCCCCAAAAAAAGCTAACCAAATTTCAAATAGCTAATTATAAATCAAAAACTAATGAAGTTCCAAAAATTTGGAAAGGTGCATGTTGTTTATCAACCTTTCCTTTATGCTGAAAATTTTATGAAAAAACGTGAAAGCGTAACTTGGCAGTATTATTTTTTGAAAGAGACAAATTTGATAGTGCTACAAATATTTTAAATAACTTTTAACAGCTTAGTAGGAATGAGAAGCCAATAGAATGCTCTAGTTTTTAGTTCCCTACGGTGTGTCATCCATTTCTTTCAACGCACAGTGTCATTCTCTTGCTCATTGCATTCATAACTCTTCTCATCAGAACATTATCTTCTCGAAGCACATGGACTTCCCGTTCGATTCTTTGCTTCAGGTCGTCGATATCGCTTGGTGGGGACTTATAAACTTTACTTTTTAAGTGTCCCCATAGGAAAAAATCAAAGTGAGTCAAATCGGTGGATCTGGATTGCCACTCCATATGATGATTCAAGGAGGTAATGTGGTCGCCCAATAGCTCATTCAGTTTTTCCCTTACAGCAATAGTTCTGTGAGCAGGAGCGCTGTCTGGATCCACCACGTTCTATTGATTCCATTTCCATGGGTTTCTTGGAGTCTTGGAACTATCCTATTATTAATTAGGTCAAGGTATCAGACTCCATCTAAATTATTGTTCTAATAAAAAGGACCCAGGACACATCCGTTTCTAAAAAGCCCTATCCACATGGAAACTTTCTCTCTAGAAACTTCAACATGATAGTGATAGTTAGGAGGATTGTTCTTGGGTGCATAGCTGCGAACATTATGGCTATTAACTTTGCCATTTAAATGAAGCGCAGCCTATCGCCTACCATAATGTCTTCAACGAATCGAACATTTTTTCGCAGAAACTGTTGAGCAAAATTTAGCCGCTGAGGTAGATCGGTAGCTAGAAGTTTCTGTCTCACTTGCTCCTTGTAAGGATGTCATCTTAATTCAAACTTTACAATTCTGTTGAATGTGCATTTACTTGTGTCCAATCCATTCTTTCTTGTAGAAATGTCTGGATTTTCTCTCAGTGCTTTGTTAACAATTTGAACATTTTCTGGTGTTCGTTCAGTTCTCCTGCGCCCTGATCGGCTTTTCTAGAGATTTAGGCTTGTTCCTTCAGTATTGTACTTCCTGACATTTTTGCAGATGCTCACCAGTGATGGAGAAGGTCTTCAAGGGAAGCGCTCTTGAAATACCTAATTCATGAACCTGTTGAAAACTTTTAGTCTCCAAATACTTCACAATAATGAATGCCCTTTGCTCTATTGTAAATTTCATCTTGAGGGTTGTCTCATAGAAGGATTAAACTATTGACCTTAACAAAGTGACGCTGCCGTATTTATGAGAAAATACGTAACCGTATCCATTATACACTTCAGTATTATTTGAAATTTGGTTAACTTTTTTGGGGACACCCTGTATACGGTATGACGCGGCGTTCTAAGAAGAGAATCTTCGTACGAACGCCCTCGCACGAAGGTGTTCCCACACTGGACAAAGCGCATGAGCACAGCAAGTCAGGAAAAAGAACAAGAATACAAACGTATTATTGGTAGGAGTATTATATACGTAAGCAAGCAAAGTGGGCACGAAAAATTGCTGTCCCAAACACTTCCTAAGTGAAGTGATGGCATCATGGGGGAAGGGCTCACCCCCAAGCCTTAGAAGTAGTAGTAGAAGAAGATTACTATCGCGGCAATACTAAGCCGTATCGGGCACAAATCTTAGGTCTTTTGCCGAAAAGTCGCCAGTTAATGCGAACTCAGGTGAGTTTTATTGGTCCCAAGTGGCCAGCGCGCCACTACTGGCAGGAAATTAGGCACACAGCATCTCTAAACGGCACAGCTGCTCGCTTAGCCACACCGCACCAGGCAAAGAGACAAAAAAAGAAGACAGGAGAAAAACCCTCGTGCGTGTTGTCTCTTCCGTAGACCCCCACACAGGAGAATGTAAGTAGGAGTCCGATGGGATGAGTCGCGTATCACCACTTGGCGGCCCACACAGAACAAAAGGGGAAGTATAGAGAACCTACCTAACTTTACAAAACTAACCTCGTCAGCAGGAACTGCGGCCAGCTGCGACGTCTCCTGCGGTATAGGCACTTGGGACAGGCCTTGCAGAAGTGAAGCCCATGTTTATTCTGATAGGAAATGAGCTCGCCAGAATATGCCTCTGAAACCTTCTACAGCTTTCCACGGTGCCTCCAACGAGAGTGCGTTACTACCAACTTCGGAAACTACGTCCATACATCACTCACCGCAGTACAGCACCACGTCAAGACCGTTACTGGTCAGCCGAGGGTCGGTGACTCGTTGACGCAGCTCACGTCCCTGCGGTTCTCGGGGCAGCTGCAACAGGACTCGCCAGTTGTCTCCACCCAGGGTGCTAGCATACACACATGAGGGAATTTTCAATGTCTACAACATCTATACCGTTAAACAGTACAGACTTCCTGGACAGCATTCTCTTAAAATTGTAGGCTACAGCAATGTCTACAATATTTTTTATAAGTACGGTACCTACAGTACTTGCAATGGTAAGTATAGTCGGAGACTGTGATGGTAATAAATTACGCCCCTTACACACGACAGGGTGTTCAAAGAAAGGAAAGGAAGGCTCGACGGAGACACAACTCCAGATAATATAGGACTGGCAAACTTTAGCAAATTGTGCCATTGCATGCCTTCTCCGAAAATAGGATATAAGGTGCTGTTGAATACCTTATGTACAATCTTCAGCTAGAAAAACCTGTTGAAAGATATAGAACCCTAAGTGTTCTAGTGCAAGTTATATATCTTAAAAGGCTTCCAGCAATTCTCGTTTATTCCCATCAAATGGCTATACCACCTAAGCAGCCTCTTGCATACTCGTAGAACGGAAATATATGCTTGTGACAAGCCAAAGGTGCCAGAACACACCCTTTTTCTGCCTATAAGCGAACTTGACATCGTACAGGACTTAGCCCAGGGGATCGTACTGCCCTTTACATCTGATCCACTTTACAAGGGGGAATTATTATTCAAATCGCAACAAATTTGTTCAGTTTCATTACTTTTATAAGAGTTTCCAACGAGGGAATAGGGATGAATCATTAGGTTCCGTTTTGAAAAATTTTTCAAATCGTCCGCCAGGTCGCCTCCAGACGAAACAGCGCTCCGCCAGGCCGAGAGGCGGTCAGTTGAGCCAGCGCACAGCGCAGTCTTCAGCCAAGTGACGCAGCAGCCAGTCAGCCACCCTGCCAGTCAGCCGGCTGGCGTCTACCTCGGGGATCGAGCTGGATCACCTCTCCATGCACACGCAACCATCTGGTCGCAACGGGGAGGTGAGCGGCATCCACGGTGTCAAGTTCGCTTATGGTGAGGAAAAGGGCGTGTTCCGGCGCCCTTGGCTCGTCACAAGCCCATTCTTTCACCTCCAGCTCACTTGACATCGTACAGGACCTATTATCAACGGCCCGAACGGGTAAAATAATGGATGTGGACGCGACCAGAGATCAGATTGTAATGGTAGAGACTAGCCACAGCATATAAAGTCCCAGCCTGTTAAATACAAATCAGTTTTCACGACTTTAGGGTACCAGGCTATAGGCGGTATTTGCATATCAATAGCTGTAGGGAGCTTATTCCTTGGTACCGAAAATACCGGTCTCTACCCGATTAGGTAGCTACTAGGGGAAGTGAGTGGTGTATATAGCGTGAGATCAAGATATTCCCGCAGGTCCCAGCCTGGAGGCAGGAACTCTGAACACAAGCTTCTAGGCCAAAAGGGCCGAGGTGAGAGTCACGGGGTTTCCAGAAGTTAGGGCGTCCAATAAGAGGAGCCTGGGATTGATTCAAGCTGAATAATGAATTAGGAACGCTGCATGGCCCGCAAGTGGACAACATCTCCTAACAGAGCTACGAGAGACCGAGAAGCGATGGATGAAGTAGATAGCTCGTATCATAAGCTGTGACACAAGTGGTGTGCATACTCAAGGCTTGGTGCCCTGACCTTATTACGGCTTTGAGGCCCCGAGGTCAAGGGCGGTTGTAACCCACGGTCGACTTTGTTAGAACTGGGTCGTGCCTTAGAGGCCGTGACCAATGGAGGAACGGTTCCTGACGGAGATACCGCCGGTTGAAATTAGAGGTCATAGAGGCGATCGAGGCCTAGGGCTTTCATTCCCTGAGGGGTCAAGGTGTCACTTTATCTCGTGAGAAGCGCACAGGTGCGTAATGAGGAGGTAGAAGTCACCGCTGTGCGGAGTATGAGCATATTAGTTCTGCTCTGGATATGAGCTAGAGTGTGGAGTTGGTAAGATTATTATGAGACGATTTGGGAGCCCCAAAACACGAGTAGGCTTGATCTCGTTCAGAAGAGACTGGCTCCGTTAAGTGTTGCAACAACCCTAGAGGGTAATAGGGTGAGCCACAGTAACGGAGTGGGGAGGGACTCCCAAAACCGACGGGAGATCAGTGATACCTGAGTGAAGTGTTGAGCTCCAAAAGCTGAAAACTGTCCAAGTCTTGTTCCGAGAACAGGGCTGTAGATCATATAAGCATAGGAGAGTTAATATAGCGCTTAAAGCGGGTGGCGGCATTGGTGTCCCGAAAATGCCAGCCCCTGCCTGAGCTATATGTTCATGGTGTTACCAATAAATGTTCTAATACTATTACTTGTCAGGAGCCAACAGTACCCGATACAATCGTGAGGGGTTCAACTCTTACGTTACTTATTTTCAGAGTGCTCTCAGTTTTCGAGCGTTTTAGTTACCTTGCATTTTCGGATTAAATTACAAGTCAGTAAAATCTTGAAGTTTATTAAATTTTCTTTCCACTGGTAAAATTGTTCTAAAAAGTTTATTTGAACTTACTAAAACTGTTTAAAAAGTTGAAAAGGCTGACTGCACGTACAACGACAAGATCTTGCTGACTATTGTCTTAAGAATCTCAAAAGTTTAAAAATGGCTGGCAATGGAGCTTACGAAGAGAGCGAGTGCCCGACATCCGGCACGATCAAATGCAGATTGAAGACTGACTCCAGGTACGGGCAGCGGCTGTGACGTAACAGCTACCAGCCACCATAAGGTCGCACTTGCGATGTAGCCGAGAGGTACACACAGTAAAACTTAAAAATTTCCTTTCTCTCGCTCACAATGGTACTAGGATGTGATTATTGTCCTGAGTATGGACACAGCAGTTAGGGCTACTGAGTAGCGTATCTGTGAATAGAGCTGCTAGAATACGCGGGTACTGGAGAGGGTAGATTGGAGATCTTAAGGCTCAGAAATGCTTGACACATTAGTGCGACGGAGACTGCATGCAGTAAAGACATATGGGCTGTGGAACGGTGGGTCGCCATCTGACGTGAGCCCAATCAGTGAGACACGTCTTCCGTGAAGAACTGCCCCCTTAAGGCCGACGGCATAGCTTCGCTCTGGAAGCTGGAGACTATTCAGTCCACGCAGCTATGGACCTAGTGAGGCAACACCTCGGCAGTCGTGCTAAGAATAGCTAAGACTGACCCAGATGGTTGTGTTAGCGAAGGCGTTTCCAGCGGGTAAGCTGCCGAGCAGTCGTGCGACGTCTAAGGACGGGGTAACGGCAAAGGTTTGCCTGTGAGGCGAAACCGAATGAGAATTTCCGACCCAGCCGTGCGAACCGCTCCAAGGGGAATTCGTAATGCGATATGTTCCTTTGTAGCTTGGGCTTACCCACCTATAACAGACGTGAGGCCGTTTAGCCAAGAAATAACTGGGTCAGAACAATTCTGGGTGTTAGAAGATAATCCACTACCGGGTTATCTATATAGTTGATTGGCCCAATGGTTTGGAGTACTTTTTCCAGCGGCGGGCCGCTGAAGTGAAGGAGTGGGAATCCTGAGGTCTCTCGCAGCCTGGTGCGAGGCACCTAGCATAGTAGCGCCCCCAGCGTAGCTGGGCGACCCGCGTACAGTGCCGACTATGTGGACATAAGAATACCCGGCGTTGCCGGGCGAAACCTGTTCAAAGCAACTAAAGAGATACAGAGTGCATGCAAGTGGGAACACCGCTGCGGTAAGGGGCGAAGTAACGATTGCCAAGAGCATCACTATCAGCATTACGCAATTGTCATCAGAGACAGAGAGTTGCACAGGGACCCCCGCGTAACGGGGGTGAACAAGTTTAGGTCAAGGATGGGTCCGGCGTTGTCGGGAAAACAAGTTCAGGGCAATGTCGGAAGAGGCCTGGTATGTTTGAGGCTTGAGTTTGCCAGCGCTTAACCGTGGTGTGACCCTTCGGTCACCGAGAGCTTTGGTCAACGTCGTTGTTGGCATAAGAAGTAAGCTTCTGCTGCCGTAAAATCGACTTACAAGAATGCGCTATTAGGTTGCGCTAGCGTGTGCCTTTCTAGCGGGAAAGACGCTGAAGAGAGGTGCAGGTTGCTATCGTCAGGTGTCTTACCCCTGATCTCTCGTAGTCTAGCACGAAACACCGAACAGTGCAGAACTCCCAGCAGAGCCAGGGTGAAACAAGTGCAGGGCAAGGATGAGAATTAACGAATTCCCAGCTGCTTAGCCGGGTGGAACAAGTCCAGGTCAATGTACAGAAAATGCAGCTTTTTTTACAAACTCAGAGCAGCGTTCAAAGCGATGAGCGGAGTTTCCAGAATAGCAGGCACAGAACAAGTCGAGGACAACCTTCAGAAGACGCTCATGGCAACGGACAAAGCCAGTGCCCGGCAAAGACCAGAGTACCCAGCATAACCGCCGGGAGGACCAAGTCCAGGGCAAAGCATTGAAGCAGTTGTAAGTGGGGTAGTCAGGCGCATTTGGGCACCGTGCCAGGGCCCTACCCACACGTA
Source organism: Parhyale hawaiensis (assembly GCA_001587735.2). Classification (NCBI taxonomy): domain Eukaryota; kingdom Metazoa; phylum Arthropoda; class Malacostraca; order Amphipoda; family Hyalidae; genus Parhyale; species Parhyale hawaiensis. Next base: position 16,128,550 of record LQNS02020120.1, on the reverse strand, counting down.
CGTTTTTTTAAGCTTTTGAAAGTTTCGATTTTTTTCTCTTTTGACAGTTTTCTGAATTTTTTTCTCAGGTTCTTCAAAGTTTTTTTTTGGGGGGGAAGGGTTTCTCTGCTGCTGTGAGCGACGTACTCACGCAGATTTGAACGCTATGCCAAGGCCATAACAACACAACAGGTAGCAGTTGAGTACACCTGACCGGAAACAACCTTCAGAGACTAACTTCCCAGACTCAGCGGTACCAAGTCGAGCGCCGCACCCACCCCCTGCAGACAGTTCTTTCTTTAAAGTTCTTGAAAGCTTAATTTATTTATTTTTTAGGTTCTTGAATTTTTTTATGAAAGTTCTTGATTTCTTTTTGTAAATAGGTTCTTGAAGTTTTCTGTTTTTTCATCTCTGTTGCTCTGGTGAGCGAGGTACTAACGCGGACTTGGTCGCCATGCCAAGGCAATACCAACACTCACAACAGGTAGCAGGTAAGTACACACGACCTGGAGCGAACTCCATGGCTAGGTCCCCAGACTCGGCGGTATCGAGTCCAGCGCAACACCCGCCCACTGCAGACAGTATTTTTTTTCTATTCTTTTCTTCCAAGTGTTCGATTTTTTTTTCAAGCTTCCCCTGCTGTCTTAGACTTCTAAGACGGTAACGGGAGAGGACACGCAACGCTAATGGGGTGTGTTCCTTTGTACCTTGCAGGCAGAAGTCTTTTTTTATAAATTCAACTAAACATATAATCTTTTAATTGCATTAGCAAAGGGCATAACTAGGTACGAGGCAAAGCCGGGAGTAATGGTGTCGATGCTAGAAGTGAAGTCGGAGGAGGCAGGCACCAGAGAACCTGCTCCGCCAACTTCACAAGTGGGCATGTCGAGGTGAGGCAGCTCGACCCCCGAGGTAGAGGTGAGCCGGCTGACTGGCTGCCGCGCCACCTGGCTGAAGGCTGCGTTGGCCCAGCTGACCGCCGCTCGGCCTGGTTGAGCGCTGTTGCGTTGGCGGCGGGGTGGACGCTCTGAAAAATTTTTCAAAAAGGAACATAACGATTAATCCCTATTTCTCCGTTTGAAACGCTTATAGAAGTTATCATACTGAGTAAATTTGTTGCGATTTCAATAAGAATTCCCACTTGTAAAGTGGATCAGATGTAAAGGGCAGTAGGATCCCTTGAGCGAAGTCCTGTATGGTGTCAAGTGAGCTGGGGGTGAGAAAAAAAAAGAGCTTTATGGCACAATTGACCGCATCTCGATTATTTGGCTATAAATTTAAATAAAATTTCATATAAAGTAAACTTACGATGCTTATAGTGTCTGTAAATTATCAAACGACTAATCGTGCTGGTTCTAGAAAAATTATGTTTTTGGTCAATGTTACTAATTTCACAGAGCGGCGGCAATAGTTTGACTAAAAAGATCAGCGTTTTATATCACCAAAGGAGCAAAAATGAACAACACAAATGAGAAAAAATGTATCAATCAGGAAATCATTAATCAATAGTTTACAATGGCTGAAAAAAATCATATTTGCCAACATGACCCTCATGACATTTAATAACTTCAATAATCCTTGAAGCCATGCAGCCAGTTGGTATCATTATTGCAGAAGGTGGAACTGCCCTTGATGCTGCACCAACAGCATCTCACAAGACAGTTGTACTGCCTTATATCTGCGTAAATTTCCTTTTTCAGAAGGGCCTAGAAGTTTTCAATTGGGTTTAGTTCAGGTGAGCACCGTGGCCAAATCATCAATTCCTCTCCATGGAATCCCAGAGTCCAGAAATGATGTGGTAGTACAGGCAGAGCGAAAAGGTGCATTATCATGCGAGAAAAATAAAGTTTCGACGTAACGAAAGGAGTATGTCATCCAGCCATGGGACCAAGGGGTCCTTTAACATGTCACACTATGGTGCAGATGTAATTTTCACGTCATCAGGTACTCTAACCGGACCTACACGTCGATCCCCTATGATACCATACCATATCATAACACCATCTTTCTGTTGTTGACGTTTTACGACTTGATGACACCTCCAGGTAGCAACCAACCCTTATTCCACCCATCAGGTCCATCAAGGGTTGCCCAGGTTTTGTCGGTGAAAAGAATATGATTCATGTTGATCTTCATGCATTTCTCTACCCACTCCATCTTCAAAATTTTGTGTCTTGGGGTCAGAGCAGGCAATTTCAAAGGGGATTTGACAGAAGCAATGGCGCGCAGGATGTCATTTCTTGTGGTTTTTGGCACTTCAGGAAGACCAGCAGCCGTAAAAATTTATTTACTTGTTTGCCCGGGTCTTTTACGTAGGTGATGAACCACAATTCTTATGTCTCTATCAGTAACAGTCCTTGAATACCCAGCATCTAATAGTGGATAGAGTGTTGCAACGAATTTTTCTCAGTGGCTCGCGAAG
>LQNS02020120.1:15966281-15986822 GCA_001587735.2 Parhyale hawaiensis | reverse complement strand
ACTTCCCGCCATTTCGAGTTACAGCTGATCCCCCGTCGCTGATTGGCTGGCTATCGTGCGCGTTGCAGGAACTGCTTCTGCTGCTAAGTTGGCTTAACTTCGGTTTGAACATGAATCGTTAGGATAAACGCAGAGAAACGTTGCCCTAGTGACTTGCGCTTGAAATTTAAACTTAACTTTGCGACACTTTTGAGCATCCTCCCCCAGTTCTCTATCCCGTACTACTTAATTATGGTAACTGACGTGACTGCTACACTGACCTTGTGGTGCCATGCCAATGCAGATGTCACACACAAATCGCCTGCAGCGCACAGCAGTGCATTATGCCGTCTCTACTCATAAAATCGTATCTAGACACACACGCACTTCACACTACTCACACAGCCCACGACAGAACACCGCTGGAGTCCAATCAATCAATGGCCAATCTACAAGTTAGTCTCCTTACTGTATTCACTCATCTGCTCGTCCGAATAGTCCACTGTGCCATAGAAACAGCAAAAATAGGTACTGCTTTCTCAGTTTTATTTCACACCAAAATTGAAGAGATATTCCCAACTTGTCATGGAACTGATTTAACTGCTATCATTTCAATAATTTTTTCTGTGGCGTACACAGTTATTTTAACAATGACTCTACAAAATATTCAGACGAGTGTACACGTTGAAAAGACCAACTTGTAGATACGCCATTTGGCCTGTGTGGTTCCCAGATATCTTATTATTATTATCATTATATTGGTATTGTCCCGCTATTTCTGAAACTTAGACAATCAATAGCGATCTAAGATTGATTTACTCGGCTTACAGCCGGAACCACAACGTTGTGCTCAGGTGGCAAAAGATGAAAGACGAAAATAGAAGAAGAAAGAAGCGCCCGTGCGGACGGTTTTCTGTAGCCCTCCACACGGTCGAGGCAAGAGCCCCGTAGAAAAAGTCGGTCACCTCGATCGGTGACCCACCTCGCGGAACAGAAAAGAAATATAGAAGACCTACCTAGCTCTACAAAATTAACCTTCTCTGCAGAAACTGCGGCCAGATGCTACATCCCCTGCGGAGAAGGCACTCTGTACCCTTGGGTGCGTGATCCCCCCAGATATCTACGATCGCTTGCTTCATGGAGGTGAGTTGGCTCACTCAGGCAGACGAGCAACTGAACAATTTGAATAGCCAACAGGAAAAATGATACACAGCTCTGCATTTCATATCTTATATAACCAGATACAAAACACAGATAAAGTACTTATTACTGTGGCATATTGCACTCAGCGTCATATATGAAGTCACGGATACATCATAAAATTCGGCCGTCATCACTATTACTGAAAACGCATATGTCCAAGAGGCAAAGTATTACATCTTCTAAAACAATCCAGTCACGAGAATCGTTAATACATATTAAGAAACCGATGAGTATAACTCAAGTCCCGCGAAGTAATAAACAGCAAACTACAAAAATACTTACAGTGGCCTTTGATATTTTCGAGTTTAAGAATGATTGTGAAATGAAATAGTTCATGAATGTAGGGCATATTGCACACCATCCGAAGTTGTGATGAAGAGCAAAGTAAAAAAATAATAAATTTGACACCAAAGCAGCATATTCACAAACGCTTTTAAAGGCACAGAGAAGTTACAATCGTCATTAATGTATTGATATATCTGGTCGTGATTACATTACCTACGACATCGATCATAACTCTTGACAATTCCTTCAAATTTCAAAGTAACGAACAGTATTATTGCAACCACCACTTAGTAACGTAGTTATGCATGCACTTGTACAGACACAAGACGGTAATATCTGGGTAATTTAAAAGTGATTAAGAGCTACAACTGTCATCATGAGGCTTACCTATCTCGGATAGAATGCCAAGAAAATTCAATACTGAGAAATAAAAAATGTAAAAGACTCCATAATTAAGAAACAAACGTATATACTAACGACACTGCAACAGTCCACTTAAAGCTAAGACTACTGGATTAGTAATACATGCAATCTTCATTCAATTGGTCCCACGAAAAGATAAAACTTACATAACCTTGGGCACAGCTATACCCTAGCACGCATGCACATGATGTGAGTTGGGGCACATGCAAGAGAAATGACTGGGCACACATAACAAAAGATATAACTTGAGGCAGTTGTCATTAAGAAACCGTGCAAAAGATAAGTCATTGGGCACTATTTTAACAAGGCGTACGGTACTAAGACGAGATGTTGCACCGTCACCCAGTTGCAAAGACTTTTTGACAGAACCCACTGCATTCCAAAATTTGAAACTCGGCTAAATATGAAGTGTGTCAAGAAACAGGTAAGCAGACATGAGAACAAGTACAGTGGAAATCAAAAGATGAGGTAGGCTTGAGTGGCAAAACCAACAATACGAGCACGCAAAATGAATGAAGAAGAGAGGAAAGACACATACACAGTTGGTATACATACAAGCTAGAGGAAACTAAGATGTCGGCACGCAAAGTGAATCAAACCTAGGAAGGAGTAGCGTCACTGCATTGACTCAACTTGAACTGAGTGATGACGTAAGTACAATCCGAATTTCTATCAGGACTATTTAAAACACCAAAAGCTTTTCATTGTAAAAGTAACCAACTGTTATCAAATCTAAGAAATCGAATGTTACACTAAAATGTTAGACCCTTTAAATTATATCAATGAATCTGCACATATAAAAAAAGACTAGTGGTTATATCAAGCTAAGCTTTAACTTCTCCGTGTGAACAGGCGAACCTCTGTCTCCGATAAACATCACAGACAATAAGTTATAGTTCCTCCCAAGCTAATGACAGCTAATACGTGATGGACTAGAGTATTTCCTGCTGATGTGCCATGTAATGCAGTGACCGTATGACGACCGCCAACTTCGGTGTGGTTAGGCCTTTTGGACTAGAAGATACAAAAATATTTCATTGCTGATACAAGTAACACTAAATACTGAACACATCTCACACACTGGCCCCACAATTACGCACATGACTTAACATTAAGTAGAATGTAGAAGGCTCCAGCACCAGGTACAAGAGACAAGAAAGAGTTGCAGTTGACGTAACACTAACGTTAGTACTTTAAAGCAATGCAGAGTTTGCTCTCTCTTACTGTATTCGGTAGACTTGCTTGTTCCAAACGTAACATGAACAGTCTAATAATAGTAGCTACACTGCGATGCTTGAGGCAAGTTTGGTCTCTCGTTAAGTACTTATTAGACTAGCATACTTTTCTAAGAGGCAGTGGCCGTGAATAACTCGTGAACAACATCGGTATAATGCGCTTGAAAGTCCCAACAATGTCTGCACTCTCGTTAAGTTCCTGTTGACGCACAGAGTCTACATGAAGCATCAGTGATAAACACCTTAACCATGCTACGATAAGTGATGCAATGCCTCAGAAAAGCCTGCACTTCTAGAAAGTTCCTCGATAGACTCGGATCCTGCTTAGGCAGCCGCCATGAAAATTATTTTTTTTCTATAATGACGCGCTGCAACATCTCACGAACTTCCGCTCTCTGATCTAGTACCTGTGAGAATTATTTCTTTTAATTAGGACAGCGTCACTGAAAAGCTCTCTTTACCAATAGGATGAACAGCACAGTCTTCTGAATGTCAGCTCACTTGTATAGTACCTGACCTGGCAGACGAACATACTCCAATTGCAACAGCGTAGAGCTCCTCCTGAAACTATGACACACTGTCAAGTCTCACGAAAGTCTGCTCTCTCGTACACCATTAGGCAGACGGACGCGCTCTAACTGCTCAGCTAGCAAGTCAGCAGCAGTGTTGGCTGCCGCCAGGCCTGGGTACCAATTCTCTGAAGCTACAACATCAGGCAAGTTGTAGTTGGCATTCATCCCATTGGTAAGGATGCCGACACTGTCAGACCCTGACCCTTGAGGACGGTCACTGGCAGAGAAATGATCCACCGAGAAGGAGTTTTGCAACGATAGGATAGTGTGCGGCCTGCAAGGTTCAGGAGTTGTAGCATTGCTAGCCTGGGGCCTGTCAATGAGGTGAGGGTAGTCGGCAGACACTTTCTTGACGTCAGTTTCAGAAGAGTTATTATTATTCGCACACTCAGACACGACCTCAAAAGTATCTACTTCATGTTTCCCATACGATTTAAAGATTTGACCAACGGTCAAGTTGGAAATTTTACCGTGAGTAATTTTGTTCACGGCAGGTCGAAATGCATCTGTGGTCACTACGGTATCTGCGCAGAGCGCACCAGCATTACTCTTTGAATCTTTTTGACATGGAGAGGAAGCAAGAGATGAACGCGGTACATTTGGGTCACTGAATGTCGCAAGGTACTGCAGCAGCTGCAGCACATCCTTGATAGGTGCGCCCAGTCTGGGTAGGCACAGAGAGGGAGGTCGGTCCCTGTAGTCCACAGGGATGCTGGTCTCTTCGAGTGAAGAGTGTTCATCACTCACGGCCGACTTCGAATCAGTACTAAAACTATTGCTGGCCTGATTGCCCACATTAATATTTTGATTAAAACTCCTTACATTATCAACGTTCAATCTAAAATTGAGGTCACAACCATCGTTTGAGATCATGGTATTAGAAAATAAAGATTGAGTCGCAGGACTTGGTAGCGGGCTGCAAGAATCGTAAGATAGTGGGAGTGCAGCACTGTCAGTCCTGCTGCCACTGTTCTGCCTCAGGTTAGTAGAGGCAGCGACAGTGTCACGACCTGGTGAGCCCAAGTCACAGGAGCTGAGAGCGTAGCAGCACCGAGCGGAGGTGGGGAGGTGCTGGTGGTCCGAAGCACGGACGACTACGTCATGGATCTGCTGCAGCTGGCGGGCAGCCTCGACACAGTGCTTGTGGCACTCGTGCAGACGGGCGCGTGACTCAACCACCAGTGACTCGGTAGAAGAGCGTAGCTCCTGCTCCTGTACAAACTGGAAAGGTACCATTGGTCAGTCACTGAATGGACGTTATGAATCTCATCATAATTTTAACAGGGATTTGACAGACAAGGGCAGCTCTTGCACCAGCATAGACGAATTACACGTAGCAGTGTGTTACAGCTGTTAGATATGGCATGCACTAAAGGCAAGCGAAAAAGAGACAACGAGCGATTTCAGCACTAGTGATTGGGCAGACAAGTGCAGGTTCTGCGGCACGAACTGCCAAAGATTTTTCATCGTGGAAAATCTGCTCCTTTCTTATCATACTTGCAGGATAATGAAACAGCCAGTGGAACTGTATCAATTGCCGCTTACAAGTAACAAAAATTTAAAAAAACCATGAGCAGCATATTACAAGAAAGTTTAACTGAGTCCAGCCTACGGAAAAACGTCCGAGACTCCACGGTATAAGCTTTACCTTTTTGTGCAAGATTTTGTTTTCTTTGGCGGCCTGCGTTTGCTTGACCTGCAACTCCTGCAGCTCGACACGCAACTTGTCAGCGTAGGCCATCTCGCGGGTGCTGTGCAGCGGCGCCCCGTTGTGCCAGCGCCCAATGAGAGCCGTCATCTTCCTCCGAGGTCCCAACTTACTGCGCGGCGAAGCAACGAAACAATTTTCGGGTTATCAAGCAATCAAATAATTACAACACTATACTAAATGCCAATCTGCATAAGAACACAGTTCCTGTCAGAGCGGTAAAGGATTACTTTGAGTTATTTAAGACATCAGTATGCAAGCTGCAGAGCTCAAACAGAAACATCAGCTACTTATTAGTAAACACACAATAATCATGACAGCAACAGGCTCAAATGTAGGTACCTATGCCTGCCAATATACCTGTGTTAATTAGTTAATAGGTTCCCCACAAGGAGACAGCTACAGCTGCATCTAATGAGAGTGATCCCCGAGTGATCTGTAGTCGACTGCAGCCGTACACCCTACTGGGCCCAAGAGGATATTTACCTGAGACACGAACCAGTGCACGTGGGTTTTCTACTTGAAGTGCGCCGTCAAGACGAATTTACCCAAACTGCTAAGCTTGTTGTGCACCTCGGTAATGAAAATATTCCAGTGCTAGAGCAAATGAATTCTGCCCTGTCGGATTCCATTGGTACCATGAAAACCCTCCCCTGGGAGAAAAACCTCTATTTAACGAAACACCAATGATTCCTTAAGCAGAACTTCAGCAATCCAACAATACGCAGTGGTATCCCTTCATCAAAAAGTTGTTGTAATCTGGTGATAGTCACGAGGGGCATTCTTTTATCATCTTAAAACCCTTTGAGAGCTGGTTATCTCAACGAATTGCACATTTTCAAAACACTTCATTTCATGGCAAGTGACTGACTAACCCAAAATTTAAATATGGTCCAGTGGTTCACCCTATGAAACGCTATCATAGGAGCTTAAAAAAGCAGAAAAGCAAGAGCTGTTATAGAGACGGAGTCCAGGCGTCTGTCTTACTACACACACCGCCATCTCTGTTGCATGCATTATTATGGTGCCTAGCGATCAGGACTTTCAAAATTCCCTGAGATTTCCCTGATTTTGCATAAATCTCCCTGAGTGTCAGATTGTCCGTTTCCTCACAAATAATGTATTACCAAGGGGTTATGGGCTGAATAGGACTGAAACCGTTGCAAATCACCCTCAAAGTTAGTTATAAACTTTGTTTAATCTCCGTAGCCGCAACTGAGGCGTTCTAACAGAGATGAGTGTGTAGTATTTAAATACCACATAATTTGTCGCGTGGCCTACGTGCGCTACTACGGACAGGAAGCAAGGCGCAAAGCATAGTAGGAGACACTCGAGTGATCGGCCTCTTTCACGGCCTTCCACACGAGAGAGACGAGAGAAGTCCCGCGGAGAAGGTGCGCTATCTCGATCGACAACCCACCTCGCGGAACAGAAGCGGAAATGAAGACCCTACCTAACTTTACAAAACTAACCTCGTCAGCAGGAACTGCGGCCAGATGCAACATCTCCTGCGGAAATGGTACTCGGGTATAATCACCCTCACAATATTAGGATTTGGTACAAAATAGAGCCAGACAGTCGTCCCCCTTTCCCCAGCACTGCAGAAAAAATAATCCTCATATGGCTCAGGCTCTGAGGGAACGCCACAGTCATAAAGATAACCCCACAAAATGAACACCATCCACTGCCCTGCAGAAATTCCCTTAGTACAGTACTTTGATTCCTGGTCCCTTTTTCCGTGAATGATTTTTTTTCCTTGTTCTCCCAGTTTTCAAGGCTGCTAGACACACTGATGCATTGCTTTTTTAAACCAAATTAGTATTTTTTTAGCGTAACTCATTTTCTTCATCAGTAGCAGCTCGAGCATCTAAGAGGCAGCTGTTGCAACTTGCAAGTGCACTAGGCCTATAATTTCCATTAAAAGTTACAATGGGTTTCATAGCTACACTCACGACAGTAATGGGGATGTACTGCAACCTTAAACACTCAATCAAGTCTATCAAAAGAGGTAATGCAATACTTCTCTACTTTTGAAGGAATTGTACCAGCCCCGGCAATTTGATATTTAAGCTCAATTAACCTCTTCTTGCGTAAAACTAATAGCTTCAGGGAAAGGAGCAGCATCCACTGCCTGCTCATGAGTATTAATTTGCACCGAGTTAAGGATATATATATACACCACCAGATATCTTTCCCACCTGTCACTGGTCACTTACTAGCCTCTCCCATCTACCCCGCAACAACCGGGCTATATACTCGATTAATGTGTGATTCAATAATTCAGAAGATATTCTCAATAAATCTGTACTTAATAAATCTAAGCATAATTCCCGACTGTCAACTATTCTCACCTATTCATGTATTTTCTTTGCGCTTCAAACGGAGAGGCATGCTGGATGCGGATGAGAGTTAGGGCTTTTAATGACAGCCAGGTCTTGGAATTCGAAGGTAAATATTTATTTTCGCTGGACATTCGGAAGGAAAGCGCTTATGAACAAGTATAAAAACAATGCTATTTCATGCCGTGGATTATTTACAAGTCCAACTCGTCCCTTATTATTTTCAATGCAAACAACATACTCGCCAGGTTTTGGATTAATCATAACTCTTCAATCTTGGTGAACCGGTAACGTGAAGGAAAAGGCACGTCAACAGAACAGGAAGGTAGATGCGTGGGGAGTTCGCAACCTCAGGATTCACTTTACCTATGCTACACTACTGTCATACACCGCTCAACTCGTGCCACAAACGTTAACCACTCACATACAATATAATCTCGTTTACTTCATAGCAAGTGAAGGTGAACGTTTTTTGGATAGCCCAAACAGGGTTGTGATTGCAACACGCTTCATCATGTCCTTTGCTTAGTGGAACAAGAGTGTGGCCACAATACGTACCTGACACCACACTCCTTGAGATCAGCGTCAGTGAGGGATAGAAACACCGCCAAGTCAACGGCTTGTTGTTCGAATAGGCCACTGTAGTCCCCCAGCCCTGCGCTCGTCAGGAGCTGCTCTAGGGTCATGCCATCGTCACTATCTGCACGACAGGTCAGCTATCATAACAGCGAGGATGCCTGGCCAACTTTGAGCGTTTGCAATGCTTGCTCGAGGATCAATCCTGGTTGTGTCTAGGACCTTGGCTTAATATCTGTCATACTCTGATCGTGTGAGGTTGGGCTATGCTGTGGATTTCCGTTAGGGTTCTAGCTTTCATATTAAACTGTAAATTTGAGGCGGATTATTTTCACTGCATCGGAGATCCAGGAGGAAGAAATGAGAAACACATTGTGTTGAGAGCAACGCGAAACTCCCGTATGGAGATGTTCCTATACCCGATCAACGCAAATGGATAAGTTTGAACCACAGCAAAGACGCACCAAGAGGGGAAGTGAGAGGAGCAGAGAGTACCTTCTGATACCGAGATAAACGTGGCACTCATAAAGGACGGTGTTCCCACACTAGGAAGAGCAAAAGGAAGACTGTCAGTACGAGAAGCAAACGAGACTAAAGCAAAGCCGGCACAGCGAAGAAGACATTCAAAGACTAAGAGCCTGGCGCATGAGACTTCACTAGCTACAAAGAGAAAATAAAGTACTGACATGGTCGCAGTCATTACTAAGAACAAACGTTTTGGATAACTAACAATCTATCATCACGGTTCTTAACCAATCAAGAATTATAATTACAATAAATGTTCGTGAATCAATTTCCAGAATACTGCTCCATTACCTAGAATAGCCCGAGACTCTGTACTTACATGGCCGTCCACAATGATCGGAGGCAGGTCTGGGCAGCATATTCGGCAATATACCTGGCAAAAGGAAACTGGAAATTATTAGTACGTGGTAACTCAACATAGTGCAACAATTTATGTATAGAAATCAAAAACTATCCTTAGCCTTACAGAGCAAGGGACCAAAATTGCTACATTATAATTCAGGTTTTAAAAGAGTATTTCAGCCGCCTGGTAAAGAAAAGATAGAAACTTACATAGGTAGTAAAGAGACCGACCTATCACATGCGCCTAACTCTCCTGGAAGGGTCACAGGAAGGGGTCCCTCGATACTACCACGCGCATACTGCGAGAAAAGAAGATGATGGACAAATAAAAAGAATTCTGAGAACACATACCAGCGCCCAGCGATGCAGTGTTGCGTTGATAAAAATTTCCACTCGGTCCTCAAGGCTTGCATTTTTTGATCATCACTAATGCTGGTTCATTATAGCTATAGTTTCACATCTATAAAAAATTAGGGCCTCTCTAAAGCAGTACTAACCTTTTTTAAGAGAGGAAAAATAACGGACATATAGAATACCAAGATATACGTGTGTTGCTGCACAGGATGAACGCGAATGGGTACAGAAGGTCGGGAAAGCAGAGAATGAACAGAACCAAGTATCATCAGTAGGCGAATGAAAGTGGAACGAAACGAAGTGGGCACGACTGACAAACGTCCCAAAGGCCTAGCTAATGGCTAAAGTAACCTACACAATCCTCATGGGGTCGCTGCTCCTCGTAACATCGGACGGACGAACCTAACCCTATGGCCTCTGTTTCACCATATGTCCCCTGAGGAGGAACTGGGTCATCTGTTCCACGTAACATCCCTAGCAGATTTTGTAAATTTCTTCGAGTTCCGTCCATAACTTTCCGAATTCTGTTGGTGTCCGATAGACAAGGGAATACAACAGCAAGACAAACTCCGACAAAAACATAACCTCCTTGGAGGAGGCTATTGTCATTAGATTCTTGGTTTTACCAACGCACACCCACGTCATACGCCGTGAGATTCAGTTTAATATGTCGCATCACTGTATGAATGTTTTATCTCGGGATTCCTGCCGGAAAGTCACAGTTGACCGAGTGCGCTCCTACTGGCAGGAAAAAGGCGCAAAGAACAGAAGAAAGACATTCGGGTGCATGACCCCTTTTGAGGCCCTTTACAAGAGACAGTCGAGGAGTCTCCCGCGGACGATGTCAGCTATCTCGATCAACAACCCACCTCGTGGATCAGAAAGCGAAATATTGAGAGCCTACTCAACTTTACAAAACTAACCTCGTCAGCAGGAACTGCGGCAAGATCCCCTGCGGAAAAGGCACTCGGGACAGTCCTTGGGTTCGAGAGCTTGGTGGAGGTACCTATTCAAGTAACAAAGCAACCCGGGCAGAGAGAACCACGGTCGATGAGAAAAATGAGTCAGGTCAGAAGTGGAAAAATAAAACAAAGAGCGGAAGTAACAGCACAAAACATGAAGACAGTACGTGGACACTACAATACCAATGCTTGGAATGCCTAATGTTAGAGGGTTGGACTCGCAGGGGCTGACATTCGAGCCGACTTGCCAGGCAAGTATTTGAGCCGCCTGACTTACTGAGGTCCGTGTTCAGAAGTTATTGGGGGGGGGGATTGACCTTGACCAGAAATAGGGATGGTCGAGGTGACGAGAGCCTTCCGTCTGTGATGCTATAGCTCCTGACAATCTGTGGATGACTTCAACGATAGGGGTGGCCAACGGAATGCTAATTACATATGCTGTTATAATCTCATGAAAATCACTTTAATGTTCCTACTTACAGCGTGCAGCTGCAGTGGGTCCCAAATAAATGAAAAAACATAATAAACATAAACTTAAAGAGAAACGTGGACCTTATTCCACGGCGGGGTTCAAAAACTGTATAGACGAACAATGGTACAGCAAGTTAGATTAGATTAGATAGGCGGCAGTAGAAGAACCAATTGGCCCATTCCCAAAGAGCCACAGGAACTTACGCTCCGGCCCTCTATGAGCTATTGCCATTATGTTAGTAGGATATAGAGGACTGGAGAAAAGCGATAAAAAAAGAAGGAAGAGTTCCTGCTGAAGAGACGATCATAAATGCACGCAAGCACGATCAAGAGCCGCTGATAAGCGGAGCTAAGAGACGTCAAACTGTGTAGTTGAAGCGGGAGAGAGAAGAAGACGGATTAAGGTGGCCTAGGAAGCTTTGGCCATTAACAGTTTGCGACTCTGGAGGAGGAGTTCTACGCTGTGGAGGATGTCTCTCCAAATGTATGTCAAGACGATTTTTAAACGCGTTGACTGACTCCGCACTAACAACATCGGAAGGGAGTCTATTCCAAATGCTGACTGGGAAATATGAAAATAACTGCTAAATTAAGGTCGTTCTAGCTTTATGCTTGAGTTTTTGGCCGTTGATTTGCTAGCGATTATTGAGGTCTCCTTCAAAGAGCCCCGTTGTAGGTACGTCGTTGAAGCCGTTCAAATACTTGAATGTTTCTATTAGTTGCCCCCTGAGCACTCTTTGCTCGAGAGAGATCAGACCAAGTTCTTTTAGGCCACATTCATACGGCTTATTTCGCAGCTGAGGTATCAATTTCGTTGCTCTGCGTTAGACTCTTTCCATGTTATCGATATCTCTACACAGATGTAGCGACCAGAATTGAACAGCAAATTCTAAGTGTGGCCGCACTAACGCCTTGTACAAGGTAACGATGATGTCCTTGGGCTGGTATTCAAAATTTCTGGTGATGAATCCCAGTACTCTTCTTGCCATTTTCACGCTCTTGTCAACTTGCTGTGTTGTAGTGTTTGTAATAGTGATTCCTAAGTCACGTTGTTGGGTGACAACAGCCAATACCGTCCCGTTCATTTTCAATGGGGGTGAAGGGTTCATCAGCCCTATGTGCATTACTGAGCATTTGTCGACATTAAAGCTCATCTGCCACGTTGTGCTTCAATCCAAGAGGTGGTCAAGGTCTTGTTGGAGCTCGGCTCTTTCTGTGGCAGGATGACATAGTTTAGTATCATCCGCAAATTTGCTGATTTTACTACGGATGTTAAAAAGATCGAGATCATTGATGTAAACTGAGAACAAGTGGGTCAAGTGTGGAACCCCTGATGAAACCTGCGTACTTTTTATATCCTTTTAGTGGTCTTGATTATTTTCTTTACATCCCGACATGACCTTATGTTACTGGACCTGTTTTCCTCCGTTGGATTACGCTTCCAGGCCATGTAACGCACTTGTCGCCTTGCAATGCAGCATTTGACTGTCCGATTCATCCGGACGTGTTTATTTGGAATGTATCGTTCAGCTGCACTCAGGATGCTTGTCTTCAAAATATGTGAGCATTGTTCAACATTGGCGTCTCTCATAGGGGTTTGAGAAAGGAGAAACAGAAACAAACCATCATTAGTACGAGTCTAGAATGAATGGAATCAAAGTGGACACGAAAGAAATATGTCCTGAAGGCCTAACTAAGGCTAACATAGCCAGCGGGATCTCCTGCAGGCGTGCCTCTATAGATCACGTTATGCAAAGCTAACTAAACTAAACATACCGGTATGGCCCCATGATCTATCATTCTTCAATAACAAAGGCTTGGCCATTATTACAACACAGACAACCTACGGTACCCAAGCTAAAGGCTACCACACCGGAGGGATATGAGGGAGACAGCTACCTCGGGTGGCAATGGCCTTAGCAATAGCGTCAGCAATGGTCTTGTACTGGAGCTCAGTAGCCAAAGCAAAGGGTGTGGAGCCGCTGTAGTCAGCAACGGTGGGGTCGCTGCCGTGCCGCAGCAACAGCTGCACGAGGTCGCCGTCGTTGGCGCGGATGGCGTACTGAAGCACCGTCTCGCCTTTTTTATGTTCACTGCAATGAGATAACTATTTTTGTGCTATGCTCGTGGTGACACGCAAAAACAAACTTACGCTCTTCACTGTAGTAACAGACAGATTTTTACCCAAGTGCAAACAATAGAAAACACAATATACGCTAATGAAACAAGCGCTTAAATACGATAGATGAGGGATGTTGTGCTTGTCACAGGTAGTAGCGCCAAAACTAACAGTTCCACACTAGAAGCAAGTTGATATTGGGCTAACCTAGTTTGGGGGGTAAAGAGCCTACAATTATTTCAACAAATTTTGTACTCTTGCTCAACAGTTTTTATCATATTGAGGATTTTTCCACCGTAGTCGAATGGGTGAGCTCAGCAGAAACGCAGCAAAATGCAAGATGTGTGATAGCAGGTAAATGATGACGGAGCTACAGAGTCTCCATCAGCCAGTCGCATCGAAGTCCCAAGTATCTACCGTAATAAAGATGATGTAGGAATGGTAAATAACTATTCCCCATAGAGGACACTGTGTGTGCCCGAGCAGGAAAGAAGGCTCATGACGTCAAGACAGCTAGGTACCAATGGAGATTTATGGCACGTTCTGGGGCTTTCACTTGTCACAAGCACAAATTTCCCATCATAGCAACAGTGGTCACAATGGTGACAGGCCTCATGAAATCTCAAGGTAGAGGAGTCACGTCTTAAGAGCTAGAATTGTGGTTCCATAAATCCTTTGTCATGGGAATCCTACGTAAGTCAAGCATTACTATTCCCACTCCTAGTAGGAGTAATGAAAAAAGTGTAAGTTCGAAGCACAATGACTGTATGGTACTATGCACATGGGTGCTATGGTGGAACCGTGCCAAAGAAAGTTGCCAGTAAGGAGAGACTGTAAGGTAACCGTCACAAGCTAAAGTGGAGCGTTAACAAAAAAAAAAAAAAAAATGCTGAGGGTCAGCCTACCGACTGAGTAGCTACCATACGATGAGAGAAGCTCCTAAAAGAACAAGAGAGATAAATACGTCAAAGTGACTGTACACAACCTGCGCAAAAAAAAATGATGAGGTGACAACAGCTCTAGCAAAGTAGTTACCTATTACGGGCAAATAAGACCAACCTCTGAAAAGGATGAGAGTTCAGAAAAATACAACGTGGATTTTCTAGAAAGTCGCACGGAGCGCTGCAATGTATGGTATGTAAGCTGCAGGCCAAGTAGCTATCTGAATATCTAAATTTGCAAATTCTGCACAGTGTACACATTTAAAAATTTCAGTTACTGAGTTAGAGACGTAAGAACTTATATATAAACAACATCTATAATATATACGGTAACTACTGTAGTTTTAAGGGGTTTGATTTGTCGTACAGAGGTTTAAGTTACAAGGCAGCTAAGTCTTACAATGTTGCTACGTTACTAATTCAGAGCGTATAGGTACATTCATATATATAAAAATTAGCAAAAGCAACACTACACTTACGGCGAGGCTCGCTTCTGGCTAGCCTGAGATGGCTGCAAAACCCCGACTCTGCAGATATGAATTAGCTAATAAGAAAGAGCACCCAACGCATATCAGCTCACCAGGCCATAGCATTAGCACCACTTTTGAGCAGGAGCTCCAGTACAGCGCTCTGGCGTGACTGTACAGCGTGGAACACCGCCGTCCAGCCCTGGTCGTCCCGGGCCTCCAGCAGGCTTCCACACTGGAATGAGAACAACAGTAATGATGATTATTAAAGGAAATTTGAGCTATAGAGATATGGCCGAAGGTGCGGATCTCCTAGCTACCTGCCTCGTAATGAGCAACGCGTCATGCGATATCAGAGCTAATTGATAACACTGAGATTAGCTTACTGCTAGTTCAAGCCATAGTGGTAGCAGTAGGGTAACATGTCTAGTACCCGTCCACCATGCTAGTAGCCGTCCACTTGGCTTTAAAAACTTCCTGTATGAAAACTAGCAGTACTAGAGCCATAAATAGGCTCAAACTGTAGGGTACCTACTATTTAGCCTAGAGTTTAAGCCTATGTACGGCTTTCAAGCATTGCTAGTCTTTACACAGGAAGTTCTCAAAGCCAAGTGGACGGCTACTAGCATGGTGGACGGGTACTAGACATGTTACCCTAGTAAGATTTGGTCAAGTGTGCCTGTCACGTGACCATCCCAAAAATCAACAAACCACAGTATGATGTCACAGCGCAATTCGCCGTGTCAATTTCTGAGGTCAGGTGATTTTTACCGTAAAGAAATTCCTATATAGATTTTGAGTTTGAGCCTTGCTGGAAGCACAAATATAACCTAAGGGCATGAAAACGACAGGAAAATCGGAATTTCGTACATCATGGTGTCTAGTGACCAGGCCTTTTAAAATTCCCTGAGTTCTCCCTGATTTTGCTCAAATCTCCCCGAGTGTAAGATTAGTAGTAGAAGTAGTAGTAAAGATTTTACTAGCGCTTCAGTGGCACAATGCCTATATCGCGCCGAATTATTCCCGTGGTTATCCACAGGCTCGTGCGCCGCCAGGGCGCGAAGTACGTCTCATTCNATTCTACATTAATAGGAAGCATTAAGGAGCGACTAATATTAATTTTACATAAAGTATATGTATTTAGCGAACAAGGGGATAATGTCTTAGTTGGTGGTGGTATCTATCGTGATGGGTTCATCACGTAAGATTATCCGTTTTCCTTCGCCATTTACCAAAAACGGGCTGAATGGCACACAAACCGTTACAAATTACCCTCACAATATTAATATGTGCTGCAAAATAGAGCTAGACCGTCGTCCACCTTTCCCCGGAACTGCAGAAATGAAACTTACGAGGCTCAGGCTCCGTGGGAACGCCACATTCACAAAGATGACCCCACGCGGAACACCATTCACTGTCCTGCTGAAATTCCCTGAGTTTTATGATTCCTGGTCCCTTTTTCTCCGAGTTTTCCCTGTTCTCTCTGCTTACCAGACTGCTAGACATGACATGACAACAGGAATTGGGGAACAATGAAAAACAGACACTGTAGCCTAAGTTGATGCAGGGGCAATTTTGTCCCTAATTTGTAGCACAATTTATGTCTGTTTTTAATGTGTTTCTTTTATTTCATCACTTGAAATTTGTTCCAAGTTTTTTTTTTTGTTCTAGAGTAAAGACTTGCCTAAAATCCCTAATTAAGTTCTAAGTGCAACCTCAGTAAGCCTTAAGTTGACCTCGAGTCTTCTGTCGCTCTGATCATTTCGCTCATATGCGAGAACAACGTCATAGCTCAAAAAAAAAAAAAATTTACAGGACATAGGATTTTGATATTAAACAAGCCACAATATCACCAATACTGACCCATAATAAAATACATGGGACAATTTTTCTTGACAACACACAGCATAAGAACGGAGATATGTCATTGTTGACAGCAAGGGTTGTAACATCTAGGCCGGCGCAATAGTGACATTTACTGCCCTCTAGTGGTGAGTTTTGCAGGTAGAAATGTGTCGTTACCACAATATAAGAGCAGGAAATGGGCAATCTCATGGTTGTCATAACTCAAATTTCCCATTTTTTGAGTTATGACGTTGTTCTCGCATAGGCCTATGCGCGATTTGATTATTGCTTGTTCCTACTGGTAAGTTCACTACGGTATCCATCACTCATTACCATACCTAATTCTTTATCATGTCGGTAAGCTTATGTGTTCTTGTTTTATTTTTACACTATGGTTCTCACTTTACTGTTCAGTGTTCATTGGTGTCAATAGTTTCCCTTAATTATCTATTCCATCTATCAACATAGTTTCTCTTGAATTTATTCTTGTTTTCTTGATATATTTATTTTGGTTTGCCTATATTTAGTTTTACAGTTATTTTTGTTTCGCTTATGTTATACATTCCATTCTTTATTTGGTTGTCTTTTCTTATTTCACAGTTTATTTTTGTTACCCTTATGATTTATTTCAAACATTACTTCCCCTTTAGGTTCCTTATAACTTTCTTTACCCAAGCTTATCATGTTTCCATGATTTTCTCATTTTGTTCTTAATTTCTCACACACCACATGCATGCAGCATGATGGTTTTTGTGCTTGCCTGCTTGCTTGTTTTGCTTGCTAGATAGTGCATGGTAAGCCTGGGTCCCCTTTCGTTCATCATCTTCATTAATTTTGTTTGTAATGAATCTGTTCTCTTCATCCATGTACAGGGTTCAACAACCGCTGTCCATGCTCCTCTATTCTCTCCTTACATTCCTCGTTTATTGTCCCTTTTAATTTGTCGTGAAGTTCGCCCCTTAACATTGCAAACAATAATTGCTTGGCTGTATCCCTGAATAATAATGAAGTCCTCTGGAATCGGTACGTAACTCTGAACTCAGCAGTAGGCTACATGTGAGCACCATCACTGTGTGTTTCACTGAATTCCGTTACCTAGAAGTAGACGACCCTAGTGGTCTCTGAGACTCTCACGTGTGTTTTGGTACACGGCAACAAAGTCCCCAACCAAGTTATGAAAATAACTAAAAAAGCTGTAAAGGGGGCTTACCTAGCCAGTTCTAGCGGTGGTAAAGTCTCACCATATTGTGTACCATCAGGAAAACATTTCATTTGCAGCTTTGTTTCCCTAATTCGTTAGGTGATTAGAATAATAATAATAATAACAGAATGCTTTTCCAAGGAGTTTTACTGTTCGCGAGCATTGCCACTGTTTTCTTTTTAATTATATAACAGAGTTTTTATGATAGAATGTGGACGGCTAAGTCTTAACAGTAGCACAGGCCAAAGGTGAGTAAAATTATCTGCTTCACCTGTGAAGAGGCAAACCATAAAACATAGCTACTTACGATATAGGGCCTAATAGGTAGCTATATGACATGGTAGCTTAAGCAAAAGAATAAAGATAAGTGTGCTTCAATGTGACCAAAACAAAACCATGCAAGACATCACAACGAATCAAAGCTAACAAGAAGAGTTAACCTTCTCATAAAAGGAAGTTGGCACAGCAAGATTAGTTGTGATGCCATACGTGGCTTTGTTTAGATCACATGAAAACACTCAGTTATCTCTTAGTCGCTGTATCTAATGTTACGTGGGGTATTTAGCTACAGCAAAACAAACTTCATGACAATAATGCAACCAGAACAGCAGGGACAGGGCTGCCGTTTTGGATGCATGCTACTATGGCTACCCAGTAGCTATAGCAGTGAAGTTATTTTGGCAAGCCATTTAGCATAAACTGCGTTGAAAACATGGCGCTGCTAGCTACCTAACAAAAGAGAGTCTCGGAATTAACAGTAGCAGTTACCTTCAACATGATGCATCAATACAATAGTACCCAACAGTTACTTCAACAACGAGTCTCCATAAAATAGTAGCTACTTAGCTACTACCAGACATTTCAGTTAGGCAATTCAGTAGCAGGGCTGCCGTATAAAAGGATTTATGAGGGAAGAGAGGTCGGAGTCAGGAAGCCACTTGTTCCAGGAGTGGGATCTGGAGTTTAGAATCAAAATCTCACTCTGAAAAATCACTATCGGAAGCTACACAAAAGATCACACATTTCTCAAATTTATCAACAATTCTTGGCCTCGAGTTGTAAAAATAATAGCTAGCTAGATACAAGATATTGCTAATGTGAATAAATATTGATTTTGACTTCATCCATGTATTCGCTAGCTATTGACAGTGGAGTCCATAGATAGGTAGTAGCTACATGCACAGTATTGCCTAATGCTATTATCTTTTATACAATTAGCTACTGTTACTTAATAATTTCAGTCCTAAATATTGCAAATAAGAAAAAATTGCATTACAAATGCTAACAAAAGATTTTCATAATTTTAAACTGATGAAGCCTATATTTTGATAGCCTGTAGCTATAAGATATTCTTTAGACGAAAATTATCAATGAATTAGATACACATCCAACTGAACCTTACCCAGTAACTACCTATACTACAGTATCAGTTAGCTACCTCAATAAGGAGCTTCACCACATCAGTATGACCGCAACTGGAGGCAAGCATGAGAGCGGTCGAGCCTTCCAGACTCTTGTCATGCACAGATGCACCGCGGGAGTGCAGCAATGCAACTGCTTCATGGTAGCCGTAGTAAGCTGCGTACATGAGTGCCGTCCACCTCCCCTTGTTGCACGCATGTAGCAATTCAGGACAGCTGAAATTTGCACAAGTTGTGTGTGACATGAGCAACAGTGCAGGATAACTCCTAAATTTATAAACAAACAGTGTAGCCTATATATAAATGGCACCTACTAGCTACATATGACACTTTCCATGTTCCAAGTAGGTAGATAGGTATTAAAGTAACACAATTTCCAATTCTATTTTTTTTTTTTCACACAGCACTTCAAACCTAAACTGCCGTGTCAAGAAATCACTCGGTAGCTACAGAACAAAATTCGGCACAATAGCTAGCTAAATAGGTCCCAGTAGGAATTAGCCACTAGGGAATTTATTTGCAAGATAATAGGGTAACATGTCTAGTAGCTACCTGTCCACTTGGCACTAAAAAACTTCCTGTGTGAAAACTAGCAGTGCTACAAAGTTGCACATGGGCTCAAACTGTAGGCAAACCACCCTCATTATTATTGTTAAATTTTTTTTCACCTGTCATTTTTTTGGGACGGTGCGACACTACTTAGCGNTAAGCGTATGTATGGCTTTAAACTTAAAGCACTGCTAGTTTTCACACTTGAGGTTTTTTAGTGGATGGCTACTAGCATAGTGGATGGGTAGCTAGTACTAGACATGTTACCCTACAGTGACTTGGCATAATCACAACTTCTTTGAGTCTGGCCTTTGGCAATTCAAGCAACTGAGGCTACAATGCTATTTATATGAAGAATTTGATTTTATGTTATGATCTCCCACATCTCCCAAATAAGGATTAGATACACTTGGACAGTGCTCAGCCAAAGCTAGGACATTTACTGGAGCTTAGATTCATCCAATGCCCTTCCTGCTGTGAACCAGTGATGCTTATCGTATTAGCATGCTGAATTTAATCCAATAAGTGTCACAGCATTGGTTCACTGCAATAACTGCCAAAAATAAAATGCTCAAGTTCCAGTGAAAGTCCTGGCATTGGTTGGGTACTGTAATCCTTGCATGGGGCATTGAGATGCAAAACAGATTTTATATATTTTCCGTAGAAACCAAAACTTAATAAAAACATCACAACGTGCAAATGGGATAAAGATGTAATGCCATTGCTAAAAAGTCACTTTTCTTGTTTTCAAAATATGTAAGACAAAATATGCTTGTGACGAGCCAAGGGCAACGAAACAAGCCCTTGTTCTCACCATAAGGGAACTTGACACCATTGGGACCCAGCCCAGTAGTTCCTCCTGCCCTTTACTATCTGATTCAATCATTACAGTGGAACCCAGTTTTCCCGGAACCCGGTTTCCCGGACTTCTCGTTTTCCCGGACTTTTTTCACTTTTCCGGGGTATTCCCGGAACGTTCCAGGAAACTGAAACCAAGCCGGAATACCGGAAAACTTCGGCATTT
>LQNS02020120.1:15928846-15939583 GCA_001587735.2 Parhyale hawaiensis | reverse complement strand
ATATATATATATATATATATATATATATATATATATATATATATATATATATATATATATATATATATATATATATATATGTACATGTTCGTTGTTTTTCTACCCAAATACAGCCAAAAAGAATTTAGATAGTCTACACAATCTCTTGCAGTCACGTAATCAACTGGGTTGGCGTTGATGTGATGAATACCTAAACTGCTGACTCAGCACCCCCTTCCCTGTCGCGGGTAATGGCCGTGAAATGAACTACTAAAAATCGTCTCGACCTTCCAAGCTAATAAAAAACAAGCAGACCTCGACTTCCAATCTAATAAAAAACAAGCAGACTAGTCGCTGAGGCTGGGTCAGAGAATAACAATTACATTATGCAAGGCCCTATAAATGCATAGATAACCAATCTTTTCTCGATAGCACATTGAGAGCTCCCAAGAACTTCATATCTGCCATCGATAACTATCTCCAAGGACTGCGAAGTCATCTTCGATGCACACAGTGCAATGGAGACAATTTCATCCCATTTGCTTGAACTTTATTGTCCGAAACTCCAACCCAAGACTTTGTATTCAGCACATTCGAACGAGTTTCAAGCGGCCGCTATGTCAATTACCATTATAAACTTTCCGATCGACTGAAGCGTAATCGGATAGCGCTAATCCTATCTTAGCGCGTCATTTGTTGCGGAATTGCTTTTTCCTGCGACCGCAGTCTTGCAAGACACTTTAAGGACGATTTTGGGCCTTCTTCAGGCCGACAGTTTTTTAACCATGCCCTATACCAATGTATACTGACTACAACTGATGCAGTAAACGATCTTATAGCAAAAAAGACTACATCATTTTAGAGAAAAGTAGACGACCCGTGACCCGTTGGGTCGTCATCACGATCGTCTTGTCTTTCTTTCGTGCCCATTTTGCTTGATTCCAACCTTTTATTCCAGTTCTTATGAATTTAGAGACGGCATCAAAAACCTCCAATTGCCGCCCAATGCCTACCTATCCAGCTTCGATATCACCTCCCTCTTTTCAACATTCCCGTAGACGAAACAATAGATATCATCTGTAACAATATTTTTGAAAATAGTCTTATTCCACAACATGGATCAACCTACCTTTAGAACTTTTCTTAGTCTTGCCATTCAAGATTCTTTTTTCATATTTAACAATAGATTGTACAAGCAAATAGAGAGAGTTTCTATGGGCAGCCCGCTCGGACCTACGTTGGCAAATATGTTTCTATGCCATCATGAATCTCTCTGGCTAAATGATCGCCCAAACAACTTTAAGCCTATCCACTATAAACGTTTCGTATATGACACCTTCCTCATATTCAAAAACCAGTATTTGAATAGTAAACATCCAAATATTAAATTCACCGCTGAAAACCAATCAAACAATTCATTAGCTTATCTAGATATTTTAATAACTAATCAAAACTCAGCACTGTCCACTAGAATTTACCGGAAACCCACATTCTTAGGTCTCGGAACAAGTTTCTTCAGTCATTGCTATGATCAATTTAAAATCAATGCAATAAATACTTTACTATTTTGGGCATACCATTTGTCTTCTTCCTACCTTGCATTTTCAAATGAAATAGGCTTTCTTAGAACATTTTTCAAAAATAACGGTTATCCACACCATTTTCTGGACCACTACTGCAAACTGTTCCTTGATAAACTATTCGATCCAGGCATAACTAAACCTTCTGTCCTTAAATTAGACTTTTTCATTAGCCTCCGTATTACAACAAAGACTCTGTTAACACTCTGAAAACACATGGGGCAATAAGTCAGCTTACCTGGTGGTGTCCCTGAGGGCTTCCTCGTAGACAGGAACAGCAGCAGGACTATGACTATCACAGATAGCAAGATCTCGACTATCATTTTGTCGAAAGAAAAATGGCGAATAATCTGTAAAGATACTAAGTTAAATATCGACCCTAACTTCACAGCGTCCAGCGTTTTTCATAGAGGATGTTTAAAAAATGTCATTCATAGGACAGACCGAAATTATAATTGGTTATCTTAAGGCAGGGATTCCCATCCTACTTGTCGCCTATACGTAGTACCACTTGCAGGTCTCTTACCATCGCCTTGTCCATCTATGTAGTTCCAGACAAACCTCAGCTGGTCCCGATATCAACTTATTCATTAGCAAAACACACAGGTGAACTATTCGTAACAACGGAGGACACCATTCAGATTAATTCCCATTGTTATATTTATTAATTTAGGTGGACATTTTACTTCCAGGTACTAGACATATTCATCCTAGACTTAAGAGCACCTATACCCTGTACCGCGCGAACGATCCCTACAATGGCTGGTTTTATTTAGGCCTAAATTAAAATTTCGTGATCGCTAAGCTACTGCAAAAAATTTTCATGCAGAAATAAATTGCTAAGCCATTAATTCCATTTTTAAGTAACGTCTTTTTAGTTTCGGAGCCTTAAAATATTAATCTTCAGTCAGTATTAACAGAGCGGTAAAAACGAAATTATGGGCTTTTTAGTTATGCTACAACTAGGTATATGTATTAAGCTAAACACAGCTCCATGCATACATTTGCTCGTAAAAATCGAGCTCATCAGCACACTATAGGATTCCCTTCTTTTTATACACGCGCAGCCCTTCATAGCAACCCTACCACTGCGAGTAGTACTCTACAATAGTGTTTTTCTACTCGGCATGATTTATAGGCAGCATCTGCGAAGAATGAAGCATTTCATTGAGCGAATGTGGACCATACCATTGAAGACCTACGCTTATTGTAAAACGCTGCTTGAGTAAATAAATGATTACTTTAGGGATAATTGGGAGAATATAACAAGTTATTAATAACCTTCCTATAAATTATGTTGTAGTTATTATCCATGGAGTGTACTGGGTTACCGTATTTGCTAAATTAGTCCCACAACTGATGGCAATGACGGCCATAGCTAAATTAAATAACTGCCGCTAGTTCAAAGAACAAGAGGTTAATTGCTAGTGATTTAGTAAATAAAATAACTTATCTTAGATGATGCACATTGTACCTGTTCTTTACTTTTTGTAAGCAAATAGAAGTAATATGAAAAGTGCCCAAGATTTTAGGCATTGAACAGCGATCAGGTAACAATTAGGCGGTGGAATTAAGCCTTCTACGCTTGACTTGTCTGGCACGTCAGGCAGGTACGCTGGCTTCAACCAATCTGAAGCCAGTTTCAACCATTGATCCTTTATCAATTACTTGTGAAACTTCCAAAAACTCAGTCTTACTCTATATAATAGAGCTTCAGTCGGATCTACATAATCGAGTTACTTTTAACACCGGCAACACGATAAAAAGTAACGAAGGCAAATTTTCTATCTGTAATATATATGGAGCCCAGTCGAGCATGCGCAAACGACGAAAACTCACGATATGCCAGATCACGATCGAGAAATTTGAGGAGTCAGCCTATTATCAAATCGTTATTTGCATAGCGGATATTATTACCTGCAGTTAGAGAACATGTTATGGTACTCACGAAACTACTCTTTGAACGGCTGTAATACATTTTCACTTTACCGCTGGCCAAACAAAATTTGTCATAGATTGGTGCGGCGCAGTCGAGCCCACCTAGCTTCATTTATGCGGAAATTCAAACAAGTAATTTGACTTCATCCTATTAAACCGGCAGGTTCCGGGAGTTCAACCCTCATTTATTACTTCTGTAAGTTGAGTCTTGCGTGACAAAATGGCGAATTAATCGGTCTCAAGCACATTTGTGTTGCTTTTAACGCCTGCAAGACGATTCTAAAGGCATGTCTTGCCGGGGACTAAAATTAATCTTTGAGATTTAGCTTGTCTAAAACTTCAGACAGATGCTTTGGCTTCGCCACGTTGAATCGTGCTGAAAAAGTTAACGCCTGGATATCCGTTAGTCTTTTGAAAACGTTACTCATTCGAATGTCTTGCAGAATTGTTATCAGTACATCTGAATGTACGCCACAAAAAGTTATTAAATGATAGCCGTCAAACACGTCAGTTTCATCGGCAAGTGTCAATAGGCCAGTTATATACGGATATCTCTTCAAATGTGTAGTGATATATAAATTCAGAAAACAGTACACTTTTCTGCTGTTACACATGCGGACGAGTGGACGAGTAAACACGTTGAACAGACTAACGCATAGATCAGCCATTAGCCAAGCAGCGAAACTGCGTTGAGCCTGCTCGAAATTCCCTGTTACGGAGCAAGATTGGGCTTCTACATATAGAAAACTCACAGGTAGTTACGTGAATATGAGTCAAAGACTAAAATTAGAATCAACAAGTCGAAGCCAGGGCACCTCCCTAGAGCTTTGGACAAACCACATCTGAAAAAGCCTAGTTTTGCTGCACAAGTGAAAGCGTCCAAAGTAACGTATGCAACTCTTTTCTTTAATGTTTCAGACAAGTGAAGCCTAGCGGGCTTGGCTCGTCCGCACTAATCATTGAAGCCTTTAGTTTGAATCCTAACTAAATTGAAATCGACATCACAACCACTGAAATATACTGAACCAGAGCGGGTCCAGAGTTATCAGGAGGCACTCTGGGAAAGAGCCCCGAGCCACTCGGAAAGGGGTCCTCATTGGAAGGAAAAAAATTCAGAAGGGAAAATTAAGAAAAATGGGAACAAGAGGAACAACAAAGTTTATTTTATGAACATATTTCTTTGATGTGCCCGTCATTACCGCTGTATCTAGTATGTACGCTTCTACGGAAATATTTTGAAACGATTCAGAATTTTACATGGCATTCAACTCGTGTGTACAAGGTGCCTTTTTGTGGATACATTCGTGATCAGAAGTACCGTGATCATGATCATCGTGATCACAAGAACGGTCAATGATTTTGTAAATAAACCACAGACGTCATGTCTATTTTCAAACATTCGATTTCTATCGTATTTACACGAAGATGAAGGGGAACAGTTTTTTTTAGAATTTTTATTCATTTTGAAGTCAGAGCATAAGTGAACTAGCAGTATTTAACGCATTTTCAGCATGCACAGGCATAAAACTAACGCAACTTCAGTTCTGGAAGTCAATAATACGAATAATCATAAAAATCTTATCCAATTTATCCTTAAATATAAGAAAACATCGCGAACTTGCATTTCAAATTTTTAATTATTGCTTATCTAAGCTGGAATTACTTCCGATCACGCATGATCAGCCTGCGGGAGAAGTCACGGTCCGATCATTTTTCACCACTGATCACGGCTGATTACTATCAGAATCACGACAAAAAGTGGTCAGAGAAACGCACGGATCAAGCGCAATCATTCTCACTGTTGCAACTGAAAGACGCCTATAATAGGTATGTAAAAATGTGGTAAGAGCTTAGTTCATTTTACAGCCGTAACTATACCTTAATAATTTAAAGTCAGGTGCCTATGTGACAACTTTCGTTGCCGCTAGCAGCCTAGAGACAACACAACTAAACCGTTAATGAGTTTACGTAGCCATGGCGCGACTTCAGCTTGCGCAAAATTTAACTCTATAAAAAATTGTCGCAAGTGGCAATGGTGAACTGTCAACTACCGCTCCTATTTACGAGCAGTCTAAATCCACAATAATTGATACTTTAAGAATTAGTGCACGATGTTCCTAGACTTCATGCAAAAGTCACGACCACGACTTGGCAGTCGGATTAACTGAGCTGTCTCTAGGCTTCTAGCGGCAACGAAAGATGTCACATGGGCATCGGACTCAATGCTCACAACCTGAAGCTACTCTGGTATGCCAACAACTGCTCACAGATAGAGAGTCTCAGCAGGCAATGTGCACGCATTCCCTGTCATATCACCCCCCTAGCTGATGCACCCAGATACCAACGCTTGACCTTGTGATCGAGATAAGAACTTCCATGTCATGCAGGGCTTGCATAATGTTGGTTTAACAATCTTTTTATTCTAGACTAGTGGCCCGAGCCGTCATTATTAATAGGGGCAGAAAATTAGTATTTCACGAAAACCCCCATAGTCTCTTGTGCTGTTTACATCTCAGAAGGCTTCTTCATTGAAAATTCAGGATTCTGCCTCAAAAACTGGATATATACAGTTTTAATTATATGGCGCAGTCAAGTGGCATCCCCCGCAGCACATTTGAACATGTCCAAACACGGTCATGCAATCGAGCTCAAATACCTCAGCTAGAGTTCCCGAGTGCGAACCCGTATCCTGGAAACCGTCTTCGGTACTTGAAATTCCCCCTATCTTATTCCCATAGAGCGTGACAGGAAAAATAGAAATATATTTATAAATAAATCAACTACTTGAATAATTATGTAGTACTGATATACTAAAACTAAGGAAATTCCAAACAAGAACAGATGTATTACAATTAGAGACGCAAACCATTACTAACTAGAGAGCACTGGTAGAGCGCACACCTCCGCCAAGCAAGGTAACGGTTATGAAAAATTCAAATTGGTTCTGAAACCATGATTTCGTTTGTATCGACACCAAAATCTAATCATTTATACCTTTCGGTAATATTAACAGTTTCTGTATTTTTTGCGAACATCCGTCCCTAATTTCTTGAGTTATGCTGCTAACAAACATTATGACAAACATAAGTCAAACACACAAACGGACAAACCGATTTGCACCAAAAGCCAATCATCTATGTCTTTTGACATCATCAACCAAATCTGTGAATTTCGTAAAGATCCATTCAGACCTTTTTGAGTTATTGTGATAAAAACCTCAAAATTATACCTCGCAACAGACAGCCGAACCAATGGACAAATCATCACAATAATTTGGCCATTTACTCTTCTTAACATACCAAACAACTCATGTAAATTTCATAAAAATTCGTCCATCACTTTTTGAGTTATGGCACTATGAAGTGCAGATGATCACTTCGGCAACAAGGAAAGACAACATCTTAGATCTCCTATTTGTACAGAATACCGAATTTGTAAAGAATATCATCACCCATGATACAGCTTTGTCTGATCACAAACTCATTGATATTANAGTGTGATATTTGCTCATAAGTATACTGACTGTCTGAAGGTCAGAACAAGAAAATGTGCTTACAGTCTCCAATACAGGATAGAAAAATCAGCTAATTCGCTGATAAATGTGGTCTGCGATGGCCCTTGCTACAGACTGTCAAATATGTAAAGCCGATGGCAGCGCATACTCTTACCAAACAGAGGCCAAACAATGAGCCGGAATATGTGTAACGTGTACTAAGGCTATCAAGCGCTCTCTGTATTTATTTTAAGTCTAGTGATAAGCTATGTTTAATAAAACTATTGTACCATCCCTGTGAGTACCTAAGAAAATTGATTGATTGATTGATTGATTGATTGTATGGGGTCTGCCTTTTTTTAGACATGCGGAAAGCGTTCGACAGTTGACAAACAATTGTTATTAAAAAAATATCGAACACTATGGTATTCGTGGGATGGCAAATGCATTATTAGCCAGCTATTTATCCAACCGTGACCAATATGTACTATGTAATACCGTTAAATCTCAAGATTTGCCTATTAAAATTGGAGTCCATCAAGGAAGCGTACTTGGACGGTTGCTTTTCAGCATTTTTATTAATGATATAACTACTCTTGGTATGAAATGTGTTCTGATTGCAGATGATGCAGTGTTCTACATTACTAAATGCAAGTTTCTCTCAGCCATAACTGATATCCAACATGTTCTAAGTAAACTGTTGCAATGGTTAACTCAAAATAGATTGCCCATGAGGATGAAACTAAGCTGATGTTATTCACTTCATGTTCTCGTCCTGACTTACCGACGATTCATTTCAACGGTAAAGAATTGGAATGGGTGTCTCAGTTTCGATATCTTGGTTTGATTCTTGATGATAACTTCATTTCAAAGCCCACATTGAAGTTAGGCCGAAAGCTCAGTAGAGTTCATGGTATAATATATGCAGTGTATAATTATGTTAATTTCATTGAAACAAATTTACTATTCATTAGCTTATTCCTTGTATAGAAAACGGCTGGGGTACCAGTATTTTTTTTACGATTTTAGATAAGCGGGGAAAACTCTTCTGAATTCATGCAGGATTGTTACATTTAGAAATGCGGCGTGTGTTGATTGCTAAAATTGGAGTAAGAGCTACTGACACGTAACCGAGACATTTGAAACTTTTTCAAGTGTGGGTGAAGTTAAAAGAGCAGTTTAGAAGAAGACGGACTAGCTAAGATTTCTGTTAAGAGAGTGTCTGACGTGTATGGCTTGCAAATTTTTGACACAATGGCAATTGGGACCTCTCAAAGTGGCAAAAAAATCATTATAGTGAAATGATTGTATTCAGTCGCATCATGTATTGATTGAGAATCTCATTCCAAAGTTGAGTCCCAGAAATAGGAAGTGTTTGTTGATCAGTCTGGGAGCGAGTGTAGGCTGCACACTTGGAGTTGCTCTTGCCACAGAGATCGTCTATCGATTTCACAGCTGGGAGTAAACGGCACAACCTCGGCATTTAAAAGAACACCTTGTAGTGAATGATTAATAAATTGGGTTTCGCCTAGTTTTAATTTCGTTTTAACTCGTGACCATTAGAGCAATTTTAACAGTTGACTGGCATGATCGGGCTTTGTGAATTTTTGTTTCAGATCCACTTTTGCCGCAAAATTTTAGGCTTTTTGTACATCTGCTATAAGATACGGTATTCAGAGGCTTTCCACCAGAGTAACTACAGTAGTTGAAGTGAAAGAGAACAAGCGATTGGATGGGAAGTAGGCGTGATTTTTGATCGATCAAATGTTCAATTCTGTGGGAAATATTAGCACACGGTTCACGGATCTGCATAATTTTTTTAATGTTGACACCAAAAGGTAGGTAGATATTAATCCATCCACACTCCAAGCGATTGGACACCATCGAGAAGTTCAGTAATCGAGTTATTAACGGTGATGGAAAAAGGACGTATAGTCTCTTGTACAGCTGCGAAAGGAAGTGCTAAATACAATCCAATGGGTCTTAAGCGCGTTAAGTTTAAGACAGTTATGACCGTTCAATGTTTTCAGTTTTCGTTAGAGTTTTTTCCGCTTTGTCGCGCGAGTCATTCTCCTTAGCTGGTAATAAGGCGTATAGAAATTTAGATATCATCGGCAGCCAAGGAAAGGGTGCAATCACGCTGTTCCATGGGGATGTCATTGACGAATATTGAAAGCGGAATCGGTCCTAGGATTGATCCCTGCAGAACACCAAACGTGTACGATAGAGAGTGACTGAGTAGTATTGAGCTCAGATTGATTCACGATACATTCAAAGGAATTTTCAATATAATTACGTCACCCTTGACCCGTCAACTACAATGTCATGGTACTGATAGCATGGGAGAATTCTCGTGTCCTTCATAGCTTCTGTAATCATGAGGTGAGCGAATATTCACAGTGCTTGCGATTCTATATATACGAGGCCAACGAAATAGTTTAGATTTTCTGTAATTTTCTATTAAAAAAAAATTTTGTTCGGCAAAGAGATGCAACATATACTAAACACTTTTTTTTCCTGTATGTTGAATATTCTATATTAGGAATTATAAACAAACGATGCATAAAGAGAAACTTTTACCACGCCTTACCTCCAATTTATACAATGGACAGAATCCGTGTTCTGGCTTATTTGAAAAACGATGCGTATTAATATTGTTGATTCGCACGTTTTACATATTTAAGTCACTAACATACCTATACTTTGTGGTGTTAGAGCTACAGGAGACTTATGCCGGAGGTCCCTGCATGATGATATGTTGCCGCAAGGAAGGCGTGTGAGTTTACCACATAATTCTGATCTTACTTTACGTTAAATGAAACTCCCCGACTTTACCTTTTTGCGATTTGAAATTCTGGGGCGGGAGTATTCATTTACTGTCGAGTCGCGAAGTGAACGGCTGTTGCAAGATTTAACAGGTAGTTTTAGGTCAATTTTATCCTCAATGTAATTTTTGTTATCAGGGTGAGAGTCTTCGTCAATGCTTCACTTGAAGTGGGTTTTACCTGTAATAGGTAGAGATACGAGGCTGGGGTACAAGCCACAGATCCATCGCCTTGCGATTGCGATTCGCTAGAAATCAGTCAATAACTTTGAAATAAAGAATTGGTGTAATTTGGAAGTCATTAGGTGAGCTATTCATGAGAGCATACATACGTTCAGCAGTTTTCAAAATAAAAATATATAAAGAAAATAAATATAGGCAAATAAAGGTGTCATCATTGGGCCCAAAGAGACGATGATCTTAATATACGGTAGTTTTCGTTTAAGTTCCATAAAATGCAATCGTTTCACCAGTTTTCGGTGTACTTTAAATAGAATCCTGTTTACGATTACAAAAATTTGGCAGAAAACGTATTCTGCTCGCTGCACCATTGGAAGATCGTGCGTCGCAGAGCAGCTTCAGCCTGAGGAAGGCGGCCGTGGAGAGGCTGCTGGTGATGCTCTCAGTGAGCCAGTGCCGGTCATCCTTAACACCGAAATCGGCCGAAATCTACTGAATTCCACCTAAAATATTTTTTTTTTTTCATATTCTCACACTAAACGAGGGCTATTGCTGACAGAGTAGGCGATTTAAAAAATCTAATCTAATACTAAGAATAACCTTCGTGTGTTTTTAAATAAATATATATATAAATATATATATATATATATTTATATGTTTGGTGTCACGCTCTTAACGAAATAGATAGGCGGAAATTAGCCCAGGTTGGAGGCTCTGGTGCTCCTCTCAAGCTCCATTGAAAG
>LQNS02020120.1:15859733-15874529 GCA_001587735.2 Parhyale hawaiensis | reverse complement strand
TTTTTTTTATTCTTTTGTTTTCTCCACTCGCTGGGCTGGTTGCGTGGGGGTTTGTTAACCTCATGGAGTTTCTCCGTTCCTGCGTCGCCAGTCTGGTGTGATTTAATAATAATAATAATAATAATTTTGCAGCAAGGCATCTTGGGTTATTCCACAAAGGCATCGTATGTGCGAGAGGCGAAGTGTGCGTCGCGAATGTTTATTATATAAACATTTTATAAATTGTTCATCTGCAGCTGAGTGTGCTTTTCATGTATGTACAACATTCTACTATGTAACCTTTTTGTAATGCATAGTTCTCTTGGTGAAAGAAATCGTCTAATTTTGTCTTTTTTACCCTGTTCCAAGCATTCTCACTCGTGTAAAGCATTCGATTTTACTTAGGAAAACATTTTCCGGACGATTTCCTCTGTTCTTTTTATGTCGCTGGATATCAAGATGTAATGCAATACATCATATCTGCGGTGTTTTTTTTTTTTCTCTATTTATGAAATTAAATGTATTAGTAGTTTCAATTTGAGGTAATAAATGTTAAACAATTGGCGGGAAGGTCTTTGTCGAATAAAAAAACTAGCCGTTCCTCTCGGCCTGTTTTATTTACTCATAATAGAGACGTCAGAGTCATGGCCGTCGCTTATTGGCTGAAATTTACGTCAGTCACGGCGGTCGCTGATTGGCTGAAGTTGGCCAACAGGGTGTTCGCTTTGATCTGACATGACTGTCTGTAGTAAATGAACTGTGGCTAATACGACTGTAACGCGTCCATCAGTATAAGATATAGGGAAATTTGGGCATGCTTGACGATCCATGATACGATCCAAGCAAGGGTCAATAGGAGAAGGAGTCAAGTTCAAATTACAGCTGCTACTGCTCACAGATTTAGGTAAAAGATTCACTACCTGATTTGGAACATTTTTCACCCTTCGTATGTATGATACGGGTCCAAGGGTATCATAATTGATGAATAATTCTTTTTTTCTATACATTTTTCTCAGGTTCCTTCAGTATTAGATAGGGAAAACTTAGGATGATAGGGGCTTGAGATATCACTGAAGAACACTGTTTTTGTTCTGTGGAATTTCCACAGTTTCCAGCATGTAACAATAGCATTATTTTCGGACTGATCGTCAAAACGCAGGCTTACCTCGGACTGAAGGTCAAAGTCTTTGACTTATTTCCAAGGTGAAAGACAAAGCCACAGATTTAACTCAGGTTAATTATCGAAGCAATTGAATTACCTCAGGATTGATTGCCATGTAGAGGATGAGCCAGCGCAGGGAAGTGGAAGTCGTCTCAGAGCCAGCATAGAACAGGTCCACAATGAGTGATATGAGATTTTCGCCTGTTACATAGACTGCGTAATTACAGTGGAGTTTCCAAAATTAAGGAAATCTCTATCTAGGAATATACACATTAGCATTTATATCAAAATGTTTTAATCAACTACAACATCTTTATGCAATCAATATCCTTAGGTTCTGTGACACTCAAGCATGTTGAACAAGTGACAATTTTTAAAGAACTCCCTTATAAAAAGGTGATTTTTTTTAACTTATTATCGATAAGGTAAATTCTTTTTTCAATCAAGATAATATTATTTTGCTTCAACACTACCTGTAAGCGAGAATAAATGTAAATATATGATGTAGTTCAGCAGTACTTTTCGTATAACTTTAACATTTATCGCTCACGTTTATGCAGCCAATTTCAGGTGCTTTCCCCAGTGACCCCTATTGACATAGTACAATTAAATGGTCAAAACTAGAATCTTTTCTCATCTTACGGCAAAACTGGTGCACACGGTGACACATAAACAAGTAACTAGGTGGGTAAGCAAGCATGCAAGCAAGATTAATGGAGTTTTATAAGTACACTAGACGACCCGTGAACCATTGGGTCACCATCACCATCTTCTTTGCTTTTGTTTAAAGCTGGTGTTGTTTTGTTTTCCTGGTGATAGACCACACGCTATTTGACCGCGTCTACTTCTGCCCTACCGGTCACCAACACCAGCTTCTTTGCTTCCCTAAGGAATAATCAGCTCTCTGTCTGTAAGCAAGATGAAATATACTTATGTGACGTAGTATAGATGTAATATCCTGATCACCCATAAATTTAATGCACTCGTTTGTGCAGCCAGGGTCAGGCTCATCTTTCGTGACACTGATACAATTGAACTAAATCTTGAACGCTCGAATTTCTTCTTAACCCAAAGCGAAGATTCTGTGTGCAAACAAGCAAGTGAATAAACAAACAAACAAGTAAATAAACAAGCACACAAAGAAAGTTCACAGAATTTTAACATAATCTATATAGATCGATGTAATATACTATGATCTGCTTTTGAATGTTTTCTTCGAATGCAATTATAGAAAATTGATATTGCAATGATGCACTGAGGTGCATGAAGGTAGGAAAGTGTTCCAAATCTGGAATGCGTACCAGTGATACCTAGAAAGGATTTACTGCATCATATAGGTACTCTGGAGTCCTGGTGTAGAGCCTTTTTCCACAAAATGCTGTTCAGTGGTTGCAGCTGCTGCTGCAAACAGAGGGATTAAGAGAGCGTTCGATTGGACAGTGAAATTGAGCCTTTGAGGCTTGACTTGTATGAATCTTCAGACAGGTCCCAGGGTTCGACTTGATGATTTAAGTTTCTGGCGTTGATTCATAATCAATTACCCGTGTGATTTCCAGAAATTTAGTCCTACTACATACTTAACATGAAAATTTCAGTCTGGCTGTTTCTTGCAACTACAACACGATTCTAAGGGCGGAAGCTAAATATCCTGAATGTATTTCCGGAAAAAGCAAGTCAAGTGGGTTTGGATTCGATCAACTTTGACGGCCCAATTGAATACGTTCTATTTAACTACGTAAATTATATCCACCAGTTTCATAATCACAATTTTTATGACACAAACGTTTTTCGTGATGTTCAACTACTAGCGTCCTTCCAAAAGTAATGTCTCCTATTTTTTTAATACAAAAAGTGGAAGAAGACGGAAGTGGCAGTATTAAAACGAACGACCTTTTATGCTGCGGAATTTATATTTGTATGTAGTCACCACCAATCTCATTGCACTTTTTGCCAGCGATGAACGAGAGCCTTGAAGCTTGAAGCCTAGGCCGTAAAAGTCAGCGCCAACCGAGGCAGTCCATTTTTCAAAACTCCGATTACGGCGTTGTAGTCAGAGATCCGAAGAAGAGGAAGTCTGACTGTGCTTATGTCGGAACTATACAATGGGTGAGACAGCACCCTTAAACCGAACTTCGTCACATATTTCGAGGTATTCAAACTTGTGTGCGGCCTGGCGTTGTCATGTTACATCCATGGGACGACAAAATTCTTTCCTGTGCACTGACACCCACATCCAACTCTACACGCATTTCAGTCACCGGTATATCGGCCGAACGGTACAGATAAGTAGATCGAAGCGATTTTGTTTTCCCGGCTGGTCGCTGTGTATGGGCGTCCGGAGCGCACTTTGTCACTCATATCTTTGTCGCCACTCTGAAATCGGCGAACTCATCTCCTAACTGCGCTGACAACAACTGCATCGGCTTTGTAAGCGTTCACAGGCGCCTGTGAATGTTGATTGGTTAGTTTTTTCGATGGAGGAATGCAATGACACATTTCTGCTTCTGCCGTACATCTATGCAGGGATTGTTTCTTAGGGTGTCACACCGTTAGTATCAGAAACAAAGGGATAAAGTTTCAGGTCATGAGTGCTCTTTCACCATAACAATGTAATTTGTAGTCCCCTCGGATCACTTTGGTCGGAATGAAAAATAAGGAGTCATTACTTTTGCAACAACTCTCGCATTTATGAAGCAATTGGCTTTGCTACTTTTTTGTGTGAATTCGCTTGTGTTGCTACCAAGTTAGAACAAATCTAACGAAAATACAAAGCCAGACTTATCGAGAACATAGGGGTAGTCGTTTGCAATAAACTGTAGAGAGTAACTGCTACTATCATGAGAGTACATGATTTCTCATTTATTTTGACAAATTTTCACCTGAAACTTACAGTCAGGCTTGAAGGGTGTGGTCGGGTCGCCCTTATTCTTCTCGATCTCCAACAGGTACTTATCGATGAGGTCCCGGGGACTGTCTTTCTGTAAAGTCTTCTTGTGTTCCTCAATTAGGGTCTGAAAGGCAAGCATTAGGCAAATGTTAATGGCGTAAGATTGTCTCTCGTAAAATTTTCAAATTATGTAGTAGTCACCATGCATCAAACGATACATATGATAGTCATTTGGGAAACTTTTAAAGAATGCAGTAGTCACAATTGTATCAAAGTGTAAGACAGCCACTAATGCAATTTTCAAGGTTTGTTTTGGTTCTCGTCAAATTACGTTTCTTATTAAGCGGAGTGCGCGTTTCACTTGTCGCTTTACTCGGGGTCTACGGTACTTTGCCGTCCCTGCCCTCAAGGTCTCAAAAGAAAATACAAGAGCGTCGGCTTACGCCCACCCCTTTACGTTCCACGCTATTGGGTGTGGAGCTCATCATTACAGTCGGCGTTTCTACCCTGCTCTACTTTGGCCTGGAATTCGTTACAGGGATTCGAATTCGAAAATGTGTATCTGCAGTATAGAAGTCAGTTGTAAAAGGTTTTTAATGGATCTTTCTTAGTGGTGCCTGGGGCTTCCTGGTGTTGCCTTAAGCTTCGGTTGGATTTCATTACCAGTCTGTGGGCATCCGGGAGTGTAGTTTTTAATAATATGACCTTTAGCAATCTGGATGTATACGAAAATTCAAATAAAACAGTAGGGATGGGCAATTTCGGTACAGCTACAAGAGCAAAACAAGACCGAAAGTTTGCTGCCAGCGGCATTGTTTACTATGGTGGATGGGCCGCTGCAGTTGAAAGTGCGCTCAAATACTTTGGCTCTCACGACCCCAAGAAGGTCCAACGTTTTTACTCTCTCGATCCCCTAGATAAAAGCTTGAATCAGAAGCTTCATTCATATTTTAAAATCTGTAAAAGAAGAGAAAAAACAAGTAACAAAAATTTAAGGAAGATTTTCGGCCACGTTTATGGACGCTGCGTGACTTTCTTGCCAAAGCTTGGCGACCTAAAAGGTCAAAACCTACTGGTTGGTAACTTCCAACCTGCAGCGTGTGTGAGGGATGCCTTTGAGACACTTGCAATATTTAAACAACGAACAATGCTTAAATAATAGCTAGGATCATATCATTCATATGAAAGTGTCATACTGTAGTTAGAACAACATCCGAAATTAGCCGTTTTCGTAGTCCACCTATGACGTCGTCCCCTTCCAGGTTCATGAAGCAGATGTTGAACTGGCTGTGGTGACTGCTTGAGGGTGCTAGAGTGGGGACTGTGGGAAGTTCTATACCAGGACAACTATAATTCGTTCACGAATTGGGAAAAGGCAGCCTGCGTTACCATACAGCAATGTCAATAGCCATCTTTCAATTTAGGGAAAAGTTATCAAATATTTTAATATCCTGATAAGGAAGTGTGGGGCACCCACGCTTTGGCAGCCACAAGCGGCCGCCGGAATTAAGTTAATTCAGTCAATATCAGGTACATGATAATTTATTTATTTATTTATTGAACATTTATTTCTCCACAGGCGGGAGGTGTTCTTGGATTATTATATTACAGCTTACATTAAAAATTGTGTGATAAGAAAAAATATAAAATATTTATGATGTTAGTCATTACAGCCCAGTTCTGCGTGAACTTACAGATGCCAGCGCGGCCATTTGCTTTCTGGTGTCAAGCATAACGTCGGTTTTCATCCAGCTGTTTTTGACGAAAGTTGGGAGGACGTAGTGCAGCCATGGGAATGAGTCCAGAAAAGTCGCGGGCCCTTGGAGTATCTTAACATTTTCAGTCACGATGCGATTATAGGTGATCATGTATTCGTCGTCGCTCTCGTATGTTTGATCTGAAAAAAGTAAATAGTCAGTCCACGAAAGAGAACCAGCAATAAGCCTCTATTATCAAGCACGCAATGAAGTGAATACATTGATTAAAATAGTGTATGCGTTAAGTGACAAGACATACGTACAACCTGCCCAGTTCGACTAGAAGCTCGTGACTACTAAAGTGGCGGCACTACACAGTTCGAAACTAAAATATTTGTATTTTTGCCATTTAGCTCGATGATTGCAATTGATATTACGGTTTAGTAATGTCACCTCCGCTTTAGTAGCAATGCACGGGCTTCCACAGTGTAACGGAACTAACAGCAAGGGTGCAGTACTAAAGGCCAATGCAGACGAGATACAAAAATTGCCGGGAGTGGCCTTTCGTCAGCAGACTGTGGCAAAAAGTTGCCTAAGGCCATTATTTTCGTCACGTTTGAGCAATTCAAAGCAAACCTACAGTTTAGTTTCGATGGAGTAACAGTGCGGGTAAATCCACGTCGCCGCGACATATTAAATGGTTGCTTTTTCAACTATAATGTCCAAAGTGTAAAAGGAATTTGTCTCCAGGTCATAACGATGAGAACCAGCAGAAAAAAGTATGTGTGAAAGATTCGTTTACAAGCTTCAAGAGCGTACAAAGTATTCAGTCACTAAGTTCTAGGGGTCCGATGCACAAACGCCTTGTAAGGTTACGGCAACGTAAACTGTATCATTTCTTGAAGAATCACTGATATCGCAGCTTAGATTTTGTCACTTTCTTGTACTGATGTTCACAAACTTATGACTCAAGTGTTCTGAACCTCTTATCTATGCTTACCTAAGTAAAAGACAGACTCAAATGTTAAATTGAGGAGTTAAAATGTACAAATTCAGCAGTTACATGGTTGCATTCGCGCCTGCAGCGGTGCAGTTACGGTTCTTGTAACTGTACAACGCGTTTGCGTTTGCGCATGTGGCCCCCTGTTCAGAGAATAATAATAATAAAAATGGCGTGTAAGCAAGTAATTAGAATTAGTAAATAGTATTTTCCATTTTATTTGTTTAACTTTTAAGGCATTTTACCCTATGACGTAGCAACTGTAAGCAACTCTAGGCGCTGAGTGTGCATTAACATGTCTCAGCAAGCTTGGTGCTCGGCCAATTTTTCCCATTAGATTCAGCGACGATGTCGGTCGACTGGGCACGCATCAACAGGAGGAAAATTGATTGAAAGTTGCCTAAAATTGCTCGAACTTTTTGAACAAACTTTCAGATTGTTCGGTTGGGCACAAAATTAAGCCTTCGAGACTTGACTTATCCGAAACTTCAGATAGAAGCTTTGGCTTCGTCACTTTGAACTGCGTTGCAATTACTGGAAGCAGTGCAGTTAGGTTGAGCCGGTTGAAAACTCTATTATATGGAGCAAGAATGAGGTTCTAGGAGTCTCAAAGGTAACCTATCGAGGGTCAATGCCAGAAGCTCAATGCAGCGAGTGCAAGCCAATGCGCGTGCGTGTTTTCGAACAAGTAAAGCCTCAAAGGTGGGATTTTGTAGCCCAATCATTCATGTACTTTGGGGCACGTTCGATTGGTCCCCAAAACTAAGCCTGCGAGGCCTGACATGTTCGAAACTTTGGACAGGTGCGCTGGCTTTGACCCTCTGAATTGAGTTTCAGGAGTTGACCCTAAATTGGTTTCTCTCGAGGTTCCAAAAACTCAATTTTGCTCCGAAAACTGGAATTTTCAGTCGGTTCTTCGCAATTGAGTTGCTTCTAACACATGAAGCACAAATTAAAAGCTGACAAGCCAAAGTTTCTGTCTGAAATTTCAGATAAGTCAAGCCTCGTAGGCTTAATTTTTACCCCCAAACGAACGCGACCTCAGTCTAGCTCAACCCTTCCAGATATTGTCGTCATGCAATTACTTAAATTCCCTAAAGCCCGCAGCACAAATTACTCCCTCCCCTAGCACATCCTACTTTTTTGTTTCATAGATGAAATATAAAAAACTCGAGATATAAGACAATGACCCTGAGGAACTCGGCCTTAGGTCCCAGGACCCAGACGCAACATATGTTCTCGTTTTGACGTGGAAATGCCGGGCTTCTCATTGGTCATATCTTTGCTATTTTTGCTATTATAAGAAGAAAATTCACTCACGCAATCGCCTAAAAATGCCCCCAAGACTAATTTCTGCGATGACACCTGTACTCTAATTGGCAGTCCAACATTTTTCGCAGCAGTGTACCAGTTCTAGCTGGTCACCACCCCTTCTTGTGTGGTAGTATTCCAGTTCGAATTTCCATATCCCTTTATAACGGAATAATGCCGATGAACACTGACCCCAATAAGTGCGTACCCTAGCAGCTATGTTTCTTAGTTAATAGCATTGCTGGTGTTGACTCACTTTATTTACTGAATTTCGAATAGCTATGTATATAAACTCCTGATCAAAAGATTAAGACCACTTGAAAATGTAAAAAAAAAGTTTTAGTAATAGATAAATAAATAAACTCCTCCGACTAGGGATCAGTAATTCTTAAAAGTAAAAATAGTGGAATATTGAAACACGTTAGCCAATGTACATTTACAGGCAGAGGGCTTCAATGTGTAAATTCTCGCTGTTTTCTATCTAAGTCTTTTTTGAAAAATCACTCAGCTCAGGCGTTTCATAAAGCGAACCTAACTTAGAATTTCATCGTTTTGTAACCAAAAGCAACAAGATATATAAAGATACTTTATTACCAATGAGAGATTTATTAATGATTTAAGCTGATTATTTAGTCTCTGCAGTTTTATTAGTGCATGAAGAAGATAAATAGACTGAAACTTTCGTATTGTCATAACAAATTACTACACACTGCTGCTACGCCGCCTTCTGACGACAGGTTGCATCTAAACTGTTTTTTGTTTTACAAAGATCTACATAAACAATATCGTATTTTAAAATAG
The DNA here is from genome assembly GCA_001587735.2 of Parhyale hawaiensis. NCBI lineage: Eukaryota > Metazoa > Arthropoda > Malacostraca > Amphipoda > Hyalidae > Parhyale > Parhyale hawaiensis. Next base: position 15,865,692 of record LQNS02020120.1, on the reverse strand, counting down.
TTGATATGACAAGTACACTCGTAATTGTAACCGATTTAATTGCGTTGTGAATCTATTGTTATTCTGTAAATATTTTGTGGAGGCATTCTACACAGTACCAACGCGCCGTTCACACTCACAGTCAAATGTGAAACCCAACTCGCCTGTCCACAACACTTGCTCTGAACGACTGATAGGCTAACGCGGAGCAAAGTTCACTGGTGTGGAACCCGTCCACGATACTAGCATACCGCGGAAAATAATACTTATCAAATGATGTCCTTGTGAAACAAGGAACTGGAAGATTTCAATGACCGTTTACGGATATACGCGGACTGAGTACGAAGATTTTCACTCACCAGCCACCATGCTCCACAGCACGTTGATGACGGCCAAATTGAGCACAAAGTCCACCTTTGACGACTTCCCAACAAAATGTCTGCTGATATGTTCTACAAGCTTCTCTGCTTCACTAACTATGGTCTGCTCCAAGCGACTCTTGCCCATGCCGAGGTCCCTCAAGTGGTGCAAGGAGAAACGGCGGATTTCGCTCCATGTTTCGCCTTCTGAGAATATCACTCCTGCAGAAATACACAAATAACACAAAGTGAAAACACAATAATTGCGGAACCCTTTCGAGCTTTTACATGTGATAAGAGGTGTTTACTTTCAACTTTGCTTTAACTGCACAAGCTCTGAAAAAAAGCACTGTTGGATGACGATTCTTTTGACACAGCCATACTAACTGGCAGGGCATTTTGTTCATGTTATTTATATTAACTTTCAAATTCTGTTGCAACTACAAGGCCGAGGCTTACTTGACTCACGCCTCCTCCTCGTCGAAACTTGAGGCTCCAGTGACCTCATACCCAAAAGCTCGAGGTTCACTTGAACCCCTACCTGAAGCTCGAGGCTCACGTGACTTCCTATACCCACAAGCTTGAGGCTCATAACGTTCTTTGTTAACCGTTATACTCATATTAACTTTCAGACGTTAGTACAGTTAGAAATTAAATAATATTAGCGATTGTCATCCATCATTTTCTTACCGCGATGTAGCAAACAACGCACCCCAACTCGTAAGCTTGCATGCGCTGGTTCGTGCTGCTGATATATAAATCTCCGTGAGGGTCAATATTACTGTGTAGACATTGTTAACTTTTTGTTCAGGAGTAGACTTCTGCAGTGCGAGGTATCAATTTTGCCTACTTGACTTCATGATTTTGCGCTGCTTGGTGATCTTACCCTCATCGATAGCCGAGCTGCACAGTTGAAGGTCAACTACCTATACGGCAGCAGGTCAAAGGTAAAGGTAAGGTCAACTTTAACGGCACTTTCCTCCGAGAAATCTACTCGCACTGGTTCGTGCGGCAGACATAGGCCAACTGGCTCCAGAGGAGAGGAGTAAGTGCAGTTGCAGCCGACGACTGGTGGCTAAGAACTATGGCACCGAAACAGAAGGTTCAACGACCAGCCACCCCTACTCTAGGGCAGATGCCCTCACGATAGCTATACGCACAACTAAATGCGCTGATTCAGCGCGTTGAGTGCCTTGAGAAAGACTGTGCCTGGAGTGGGGATCGATCCCGGGCACCTCGGCACAACTGTGCGTCTGTGCAGCGCGTTATCTCCGCTACTTGATGGGACGGGGCGCACTGCGGAATGGAAGCATCCCGCATTTATTACATTACCAGATTCAAGAGCATCTGTGAGCTTATTCTCTTATTTAAAATTTGGAAGGAAATATACCTACAGCATTGAAATTCACGGTAATATCCAGTGAAATATATACTGAGTGCTGCAGTTTTGCAGTTCCAGAGGGTTGAACTTGAGCAACACCCTCTTTAACCACTTAAAGGAAATAGGTTGAGGCATTTCGATCCCCAGTCTAGTGCTGCAGACCCCGGTCTACGTAACCACCTAAGTGGGGCCGCTTCTCAGTCAGACCAAAATTCCCAAAGGGACCAAATAGGGGAGGGGTTACGCGAAGCGCAGTGGGTTACACTCCACCGCTCTTTGCGGCATTTGAGGGAACTTTAGTAGCCCCTTGGTGCTGCCGTCAATGATTTACACGAAAATCAAATAAACGTGTCCCAGCAACTCAGCGTCCCTGAATGGTTTGTTGTGTCTCTGTTAAATCAGTTGTGTGTCTCTGGCTGGAGCTCAGAGCGCATAGGATCCTGGTATTCAACTCCTCTCTGAGAACAGGTTTGTTGGTTTGTTCGTTTATTGTCAACTATCCACGAAATAATTTACGAAAATGGTAGCCATCACGTTAAGTTTCTTCGCAAGTGTCTTTAATAAAGTTCGGGACCATCTCTGCAACTTTGCAGTGAATTGCTCGAAAAAGTTTGGTATTTTTTTTTTTTTATTTGCTGCTTAAAAGAACTCGACAACACATTTTGAACTCGAGTTTAGAGAATTCCTCCATTTGATTTTACTGCGAACAGTGCTTGAATTGTGAGATTTTAAAGAAGGTTACGGGAGGATGCTTCATATTTGCATCAATCTAGTGTCGTCATAATCTCACCACTATCCGGAGAGTGAAGTCCATGTTGCAAAGTGTAGTATGGAGGACGCCCCTGAAACTCTGGGAGGACGAGAGCCTTCTTGATGAGTTTATGATTGGCGAGGACCAGAACCTTGTTGCTGCCCCACTTCGACCTGCAAAATTTAAACGTATACCTTAAAAATATACAAGCTGGAATATTGAGACGTAAAAAGTGATCTTTGTTCATGTGAAAAGATAGTCTTTTCTAAATTATAAAATTGGGCATTTTAAGCGTCGCGGTTATCATCAACATGTGGAAATCATAACATAGTGTAGAAAGAATGTTTTATAACAATGTATATCGATTATTACCACTACAAAAATATTGTAGAGTTATAGTCGTCAGGGAATAAACGGACGGCGTGCTATTTAAGATCTGTTTGATTTTGTCAATAAAATGCTATTCAAGTCACAGGTTAAAGAAACACTTTCTAATTTTTGAAATTGTTAATGTAGACTAGCTATTTAATTGCATTTTTCTGAATAATTACAAACAGGTCAGTGATTCTTGCCTGCATCCTCAGCTACTCGAATACAAGGAGACCAAGTTGTCGAGCCCACCTTCTTAGAGGTACACAGGGCTCAAGTGAACTAAAGCGATAGACAATAGAAATGGGCTTGCTTTTTTGAAAGATAATCGTTGAATAAAGTAGGTAGATGAATATAGAAGGTATAGTTCAGAGACAGTCAACGTGTTTAAAAATCGTCTTGACAAGCATTAAGATCAGCACCCTCCGTGTTACGACATACATACATCGCACACCACAAAAATGGTGTTCAAAGAGAGGAATAAAAGAGGGGTAGATAATATCTCGACGGAAACCTGGACTACGGTGTCCTACACAGGGTCAACGCGTATGGAAACAGCAAGTCATATAAGAAGAGGTTGAGCGGAATAAATCATAATCTGTACGAGCATGATAATGTCTGAAGGTTTTGCTAAGACTCATGCAGGTAACCTATGATGAACCCCCGGGAAGGCGCTACTCTTCATTGCATAAGATGGATGAATTAACTAACCGGCCTTTGGTCCATGAGGTGAGAACAAATTCTTCTAAATCAATAGTATCAGTGAGACATTGCAACAATAATTTTATCTTGGGACAAACGTAATCAGGGTTCTACTAGAATTGCAAGGCTACAATGTTGAGACAAATAGCGCAAAAGAAATACGAGCATTACTAGGTGCTCCTCTATAGAATATTGGGAGAAAACAGTAGGACAGATAATGCAAAATATAGAAGGACAAACTAAGAGCTTTATTTACTATATATATGTGCATCTCTGGAATTTTAAAACTATAGCATAGTAGTTCGCTTACTGAATGTCCAGTGCCAACCACGCATCGCAAAGAAAGCTCAAAACAGACGGAAGTCTTTTCCTATTGTGTTAATTTACAAGGTTCGAATGTTGCGTTGTGACCACGTAAAGGCTACTCGCACACCAAAAGAAGTTTGGCGAGAAGATGGCAGGCAAGATGGCAGGAGAGAGTCGGGATACATGCTCTTCATATCGAACCGCGCACACAGAGAGAAGTAAAAGATGGCAGGATGGCAGGAAGGAAAGAAGGAAAAGCAGCAACCGTCTCCGAAGATGGTTTCACGCCGCAGGAAAAGCAGGATGAGAAGGCAGTAAGCCAGTAACCTTGGCTTGGAAGTATATAGAGTACGTTCCAGGTGGCATGCGCCTCGATGCCATGGCCGTGCGGGACGTCTAGCTAGACGTTTCTCTGCACCTCTAAATCAGACATTTACCCCAATGTTTAAATAAAGGATATTCTATCTTCTTCCAAAAGTAGAAGAAAGCAAATCCTTCATAGAAAATACCATATTTTCTAACGGTGGTATGCATAAAAATTTGTTATTTTCTTCATGAAAAAGAGAGCAAAATAGAAGATTAGTGTTTCATTTTTTTAGCTTGCTTTCTATTAAACTGCTTTAAATGGTAATTACTTAATTGAAGGTAAAAATTAATTACTAACTAAAATAGAAAAAGGCAACTATTGATTTGGCAACACGTGTATGCACATTTTTTTCAATTTGGGGTGAAGTTCCTTACTGGACCTAGTATTTGATATATTATGAGTTTACCTTTTCATTTCGAGTTGGCAACCTTGATCAATTCCCAAGTCTTCACCCACTCCGATTTGAAACACTGGATCGGTCACATATTATAGAGTTTACTTTTCTTTTGAGGTGTACTAGTAAAACACATTAATGTTTTGAGCTCTTACTGCATTAATTTTCGCTAATAAACCTGCTACATTTGAAAAATTTTATACCCACTGTGCAAGCTTCAAGTTACAGTTTTGTAGGTAATGCTACTTCTCTGGTCTCACCATCCTCTACCAGCAGGCTTTCTACAATCCAATGTAGCTACAGGATTCTCTTCAAATCGGAAAATACGTGTAGTCATGGACATGGTCTGAGCGACGTGCGTTATATACTTAAGTTTTTCTAGCATTCATAAATGCCGCCATTATTAACGTATATATATGGAATAAACAAACTAAAGAAATACAACTACAGTACCACTATACTATTGTGAACAGCACGATGACTACTGAAAAGATGTCTTTAAAATTTGAAGCATATTCTTCAATTTCCAAAAATTTTCTATTGTTTTTCTAATGTTCTACATACGCTAAATTTGCTAAAATCTTATAGAATTTTCTTCGTAGAATACTCTTATTTTATGCATACGGCTGAAGGATTTTCATATCGAAAAGACTAGAAATTAAGATATTCTTTGTTTCTACATTCGGGCCACTGCCTGCGGTACTGCCATGACTTCCCGCTTCTTGTGCGCGGGCCCCCTTCCTTTCCCTCCTGCCTTCGTACCTGCCATGCCGCTTTTGGTGTGCGCGTAGCCTACACGTAAACGTATCTGTGCATCTACCAATCAAAAGATTTTCAAACGTGTTAGACTTCACGTCAGTGAGTGCTACAAGCAGAAGTTCTGAGTGAAGAACAAGACCGCAAGAAGCTACATGAATTTTTTGTTTCAACAAACATATCAAAGCTTCCTAACGTTTTGCAGTGACATCACAGGACCATGGACAATCGTCTGCAGAGTGCTTTAGGATCATTCATTTCAAGTTTTCGTTATATTCCGATTTCGAACGCATACCTCATCATATATGTTTACTAGTACTACGTTATGAAAAACAGTCAGGCATTTAGAAGCAGGCATTTTACTTACATGAACCCCTCAGGGGGCATAGGATGGGCCATAGGCCTTAGAGTTAGGTTAGTTTAGGTTCATCATCTTATGCTATGTGGCCAGGCACACCCAGGGGCCCGTGTAGGTTACATTATTATTATTATTATTAAAACTTCACGCTTGGGCTCCCACGGACAGGTAATACAACCCAAATGAAGCATTTGCAACACCGGGAAGCCCAATACGCTGCTAAAGGAAATCCAGCAA
>LQNS02020120.1:15821976-15843762 GCA_001587735.2 Parhyale hawaiensis | reverse complement strand
TATGTCGAACTAATCAGTTCTGTCGGTGCTTCGTGCCCTGGTCGGCTAGGGTTTGGAATTTGTTGCCGGCATCGGCTTTTGGGCGTGTTGGCTTGCAGGCGTTCAAGTCGGCTGTCAATGGTTTTTACTGGATTTCCTTCAGCAGCGTTTTGGGCTTCCTGGTGTTGCAAAATGCTTCATTTGGCTTGTATTACCTGTCCGTGGGAACTCAAGCGTGAAGCTTTAATAATAATAATAACATTTACTACTTGGAAAAGCGCCCTCGCACAGAAAACGAACTTATGGTGACGTAAAAAAGAAATCCATTCATAAAGCTCAACCCATCAGAAAAAGTGAAATTAATTTCAATCAGTTTTATAAATTTTTTGTGTGTCTTGATGTTCGATGACTGTCGATCACAGTTTACAGATAGACACATTTCTTGCGTCACTATGAACACTCTGTTCCTTGCATGAGATTTTTTTTCAATTAGAATATACATAGCTCAAGTTTTTCAACAATAAAACATAATGGGCATTTTGAATGAACCACCAATTTTAGTGTCATGTAAGATTTAAGAGACACGCAATAAAATAAAGCTGATCTCATTATTGTACCTGAGAACTACATACGTGTACCTTCAACAGTGGTGGCTAATAATTCGCATTAGAAACTTTTCACTGCGCTTGTCTGCGGCTGTGATCCTAAAGTGGACGATGCAGGGCCCTATAGGGGATCATCATACTCAGTTTAAAATATCAGAGGTGCTGGGTGCTGAATGTTATTACTGTAAAAAAATACCTACGAATGCAATGATGCAGTCACTTCTTTATTCACTGATGAAATCCAGGTAAAAGCACTTATGTGAAATCAGTGTGAGACATGAGTGCTGTTACGCTAGATTGAACAAGTATCTTCTGATAGTTCATAACAACAAGACATCTAATGAAAATCTGAAAACAGAGTTTGAGCTACTATGTGTTGGAAAAGAATGTACACTTCAACTAATTAGTTGTTTATTAGTTGCGTAAACAACTAATATAATGAAATTGACAATATCCTCCTTTCCCTCTCCCACCTTAACAGCCGACGCATATTCGTTGAGCTCTGGACGCAGTTTATAGACGAACAAAGATTCTGATATGCAAAGGTTTACGACGGATTGAGTTTAATGTGAAATAGGTAATAATTTTTAAATGTGTAAACATATTCATGGTTGAATGTTGATGCATTGTGGACGTTTGGAAAATGCTCCAAGTTATACTAAATTACAACCTTCTGGAAAGGTAGGTAGTTCCTCTGTTATGGACGCAAGCAAATGGAGAGCAGTGGTTCCAATGTAAGAACTCTGTTTGCAGGCACATGTATAGTATAGAAGTACAGGCAGTACAGGCTAGAATCAGGGGTGGGCGTACTGACTGGAAAGTCCGTCAGTCCGTTACTGACGGACTTCCGTTTCGCTGGCTGACTGACATCTCACGGATCAGAGGAGATACCCTGACGAAATAAGCGGTGAAGGAAGCGCTTTTCGGCCGTCACTCAAACCGTCGCTAACCCGGAAAGTAAAGATGACCTTCGGCAGACAATGTTTTGCAACGTACATTTCCGCGTTGGCTCTGTAAGCACTCCGGATTTTTAAAGAGTTTTGCAACAAGTAAAGCACACCATTCCCGGTTCCAAGTACCGCTGTTGTGGAGATCCACAACACGTGAGTGACATCTTTAACACGCCGAAGAGGCGGCCCGTGCTTACGCCAACTTCCAGAAGTTGGTATTCCTCAGGGGAAAATGTCCCTGTTGAGGTACTCCAACTGGAAGGGGCAGTTTGGGGAGGAGAAGAAACAGAAGGAGCAGCAATAGTATAATAATAAATATTTTTGAAACTAATATCGGGTGAACTGTTTCTAATGAATAAAATTGTGTGTTGTTGTTGCTCCTGTAAACAGTTTGTACCGATGGTCCTAAAGCAGTGCTGTCGAATTGGAATTCAGCAATGCCGGCAGTGCGGTTACAATAACGATGGTGGAGTGACGGACTTCCCGTCAGTACGCACACCTCTGGTCAGAATTAAGCAAAACACACGACGCTGTGGGAGAGGCACAATATTTAAACACAATTTTTTAATGACATCCGTTGTCGCTTAAATATTCAGGGGTCCCCGACCGACAGCTCCCACAATTACGACAGGAATAACAGAAGAGGATAAAAACGTAAATATTCTTTACAGCAGTGTACCTATACACCATTACTGTATTAAGATCAAATAGAGAAAATCCTTCATATAAACAGGCACTCACGTGTCCATTAAGTACGTAACCCTAGTTAGCCACATCAGGTCGACAAAAGAACACGTAACTAGAGAAGCAGTTAGTAGCTCTACCATCAAATTTATGTTATCACTTGAATATTTCAAATTACAGGAACTCTAGCGGGCGAACTGTTCTCAGCAGAATGCAGGGTACCATTAGCCCGCTCAGTAACAATAACTTCCATTCGTTTGCTCTACATTGTACTAACAATGGTTCCTAAAACTACTCGTATTCCGATGTTTGATTCCATATAATCTTGTGCTCACCTGCAAATTATAAAATCTTTGTGCATGTCTAAACATCGTCTTACACTGAATGAATGAATGTCAGCTGTGAAGCTCTCTCTACAATTTCTAAATTAATACATGTTTTAAACAATAGCCTAAATAGTTTTATTAACTTTATTCACACATAGTTTGTGCGCTGGTTTATTTTTGGGGAACAGCTGATGACAGACTGTTGGCAAATTGAAATATATATTTCAACAAATATTGCCGTCTTGTTGGTGACTTTTCCCAAATATTAGTTTGCCAAGTGGATATTCCCGTTCCCAATCAGCGAAGAAAGTTGTAATTAACCCAAAAGTATTCGATACTAGAACGCCTCGTTGCGTAAGACCATCACTCGCTGTGGAGGCCAAATTTAACGCAGTGATTTTTGATGGCCAGCTAATCCTAGTTTCTCATATGGATGCTGGGTCCAACAAGGTTAGGGCACAGCCCTCGTAGCATGAGCTCCTTAAACATAAATTAAGAAAAATTGAACGCTTCGTGGCGTAAGACAATCTGCGGCTGTGGAGGCAAATTCAACGCCGTCATTTTTGATGGCCAGCTAGGTCTAGTTATTTTGGCATGGGTCACATCTAGGTCAACACACCAAACTCCCTGCAAAAAATTATGAACATTGCTTAACTCCTTCGACCACTCATTGGGTGGACAGAAAAATAAATAAAGATAGATATACTTAAATTTTCCACGAAAACATTATCACCTCTCTCACTTCGTTCGCGGGTGATGAAAAGTAGTCACAAACCCGGAGTCACTGCGCGGAGCACCAGCCAATACAACTTACCGCGTGTAAGTATCGAGTTGCATTCCTGCCTTCTTGGATGTGGTTGTGGAGTCCTTACGCAGGCGGCCTTACTTGCCTGCAAGGTCAAGCAGTGTCGACTGCAAGCGCTGAAGGCCTACAGGGTCTGAGGGACAAAAACAAGCTGAGCAAATTTCAGTGTTGCCAGATGAAGGGAAATCTCCCTGTTTTCGGGAAATTTTGGGTCCTAAAGGGAAAAGGGAAGAAAATCAAAACTATATGAAAACAAGAAAATTTTGCTAAGAGGCTTCATTTTCATGTAAAATTATGCGTGTGATTAGTCATTTAGCATTTGTTGATTAGCCACTGGGCATTTATAGTGTTTAACTCTTATAGGATATGGTCGATACTAGCATTGTATGGGTAGTCACAGAGATTGATGAAACTTAACCTACAGCGACGGCATCCGCGAAAAAGCGCCGCGCAGAAGGCCGCCGTTATGGCCGCGTTTGTAAGTTGAGTCCGTCAGAGGCGTCACTTCGTAGAATCCGCTCAGCGTCTGTTCAACTTCACTTGACTACAAAGCACTGGCAGACCTCGTCACAGCTGCTCAACAGCCATTGTAATTATTACGCGGCTCGCTTTTGTATAACTGAAAATTTTGAAGTGAATTTGCATAATAAGAAGAGCATGGGTGACTCAAGTAGTGTGAGCGGCACTCCATCTTCAGAGGTAAATGTAAACGTTAGTTCGTACACAAAATTACTAGTGTAGTGGGAAACTGAACTCAAATTCAAAGAATGGCTCAGTAAAAGTAAAAAAGGAGTAGAATTGTTTTATTGTATAGCATGTGATAAAGATAAAGTCAACGCATCTGAAACGCATGACAGCTCATGCTCTTTGGCGTTTCTGAAAACTAGAGGTAAAAAAAAAACTTTTTACTTTCAATTTTCAAATATTACTTCACGTGGTTTCTTTTGTTATTTGTGTCACTTGCACAGGGTGTATATATATATATGAATGTAGCTATGAAGAGTTTTTACACAACAGGTAAATTTTTAGTCAAAAAAGGAAATTTTAATGACGAAAACAGGGAAATTTAGGTAAGACCATCTTGCAACACTGCAGAGCATTCAAGTTGGAGCTTGCCTTGGCCACATGATCAGCGCGTGCGCAGTTGCTTGCATGGTGCAGCGAACTGATGTAGTGTGCCGGCAGGAAAGACCAGAGAATAACTAAGTAAGGTGCAATCAAAACAATTATAATAGCACCGTCGTGTGTTTATTAATGTAATTGTAAAACTCTTATAAGTAACCTTGTGTGCTAGCTTGCTTGGTTGTCATCTGACACACAATCTGCGCTATTATGCATAGGGAATAAATTAAGAGGAGCTCAGAGATTTCAGAAAAACAATACTTCAATTTGTTATTCAAGTTTATCATTATTTTGGAAATTCTCTGTGACCCCTGCATACTGGATCATCGGCTGGAATAAGGCTGGAATGACCCAAAAATCTGACATAACCTTCTTCAAGTCTACGAATCGAGCAGAACAAATGGAATACCCAGAATGTGTTTTTAGTAACCCATACGGAACTCGGGCATTCAAGTATATTTACATATTTATTTATTAGTTTATATATCTGTATATTTCATGTCACACTATCACGCAAAATATAGGCCAGGTTGTTTGTTTTGCTATGTGTTTACATTCTGATGCTTGATGGAGATAAAAAAGTGAAAATTAGACCAGGTTGCAGAAGATGACCAAAGCAGAACATCTTATCCTTTTCTTTGAATGCAATTCTTTCTCAGCTAACGTTGAAATTCAAACAATGTAGATATTAACAGCTTGTCTTTGCGCTGCCATGGAGTCTGATTTTTATATTACTCTCTTCATACTTTGAATCTATATGTGCTTTCAATTCACGACGTACAAATTGAGTAGATGATCAACGAAGCACAGGAGAAACTATTTTTTCACGGTACAGCAAAAACGTTACTTATTTTTTCAGCTTGCTTCATTCCTATGGCAAAGCAGTTCTCGCTTGAGTGCAAACATTTAATTTAGCGAAATTCTGTTATACCGTACTGTGTATAGGATACGCGGCTGAGAATTCAAATAAATTAGCGATGCTTGCTGCTAGCTGGTATAATTTTCTGCATGTCATCTAATGGAAGGAGGGAATGTGCTGCTCAGATAAACTAAAACAGAGATAACTGTTTCGTACGGCAATTTGAGTTGGCAATTGGAGCGTACCTATCATTCAGAAGCAAGACGAAAGTATGAGCAATGAAGCGGGGTCAGCAAATATTCTGCACTGTAATATTTTCACAGCGCGGGTACCTTAGTAATGTTACATGCACAAATGGGTTTGTCATCTTTGAATCAATTGGAGGCCCAACTGGAAGCGCTCGGTAACGGTAATCCTCCCCACTCTAATGAATAATTTTTCATAAGTTGCTCAATTTTCCTTTTATTCCTAAAACTATTACTTATTCAAGCAGTATTGGAAAGGAGTAAATTTTTATATATTATATATACATATATATATTCCTACAAAAGAACTTCTAATCATGGAAAACGCCCAATACGAAATACTGTTGAGTAGAATTACACTATTCATGCTACGAACTGTGTCCCACAACTACCCAATTCACGGTTACTGCGAGTATGTTTACTGGGATACAGGTTTGGTGAACAAGCGACTCTTTTGCATGAAAAACACAGCAGTGCAGTCACTACTATAAAAAAAAGTTCTATTAAAATCTATAGGATAGACGTTCATAACCGCAGCTAACTGATTAAACGAATAATTATTGCGGGCAATGTGCCCTCTCATCGGTGATGGAAATGAATCCTACCACGAAAGAAAAAAATAAATGAATAAAAAATAGGTCTCTAATTAGTTAACTGCTTATAGTGAGCCAATGAAGCTCGTCTAATAATTTTGTTGAAAGAAAGTAAAATATACAGAATATTTATATCTTCATTCCATTAAGTAATATAATACGCAAAGATTCAGAATGAGTGTTACTACCAACGAGAAATGCCAACTTTTATTTTTATGAACATTGTATTAATGAAGTTAAACTAAGAGTCGATTTAAATTAGAAGTCTTGTCCGAATAGTACGTCAGCTACCCAGCTCCTTTAGTTGAAGGAAAAAATATCCGGTCTCAACATGTCGAAACTATCAAATTTCCAAAATATCAAAAGGAAGATATGTCCAAACAACAAAAATGCAAATTTCTAAAATGTCTAAAAGACAACGTAGAAAATTATTCTAGCAATATAAGAATAAATTTAGACATTTTTTGAGGACCGTTGTTGACCATTAGTTTCGGTATGCTGGAGCATGTGCTGGTACAGGAGCAAGTTCATCATTTTCACTCTTAGACAGGATTGGATGATTATGTAGTGGCACAACATTAAGTAGCTATACTGCAAATACGGAAAACTCCTTGCAAATAGTCTAAGGAGCTATCGTCCCTGAACTGAATGCCTTACTTTAGCGTTTGTTTAGTGCGTATTGTGAATAAAATGTTGAGATAAGTGCGACTTATACTGTACTTCCATATACTGTGTGAAATACGGACTAGAAAAATATTACACTGTGTACTTCCATTGGTCACGTACGCCTGTAGGCACACTCCTTGGTGTGAAGCTTGGTGCGGTATTGCATATTGTTTTGAGTGTTGAATGTTGAACCCCAGTAACTCAAGGGGTATTGTTTGCAGGACCGACCTCAGTTGATTAGGAGAATATTGTATCCTTTGACTATTCTATCACTAGACGTTGATGATCATGGACCTAAATATCTTTGGATCATTTTGTCTCTGGAACATGTTTCGTTCGGATACTTTAGAGTCTGGATCTTGTTTCCTTTGGACTACTTTGTTTCTAGACTTTATTTCCCTTGGAAAATTTACGATCCGGTTATTATTTACTTCGGAAGATTCTTTCATTCGACTATATTTCCCTAGGACATTCACGACCTGAACCAGTACATCATTTGGTCACTGGTCTATATTTCCTTAGGAAAATTTAGACCCTGGCTCCACTTAATCATAATCTTCAATACACAATTTGTTAGTTAACTGCTTAAGGTCTCTTAGGCCGCCGGGCTAACAGCGATACCCAGGAAACATTAATTTGCTCAAAGAAAGTTAAGAGCGTCGTTTTTTTTTTTTACAAATTGGAAATCTAAGCATCGTAAATGTCAGAAGTACCTCTTAGCCGAAACATGGGCAAGCAACATTATTTCCATGCTTACGGGCAAGCCTGATTTGTTCTGGGCTCATTATTTCTACACTGAGTAGCAAATCAGGGGAGAAAATAAAGTTATTCTTCACAGCAAAACAACAGAAAGAAATGGAAAAAACTGTGACTTCAATGAGATTATGGCTTTTCTGTCGTCATTTTCTGATGGCATGGGCACTAGCTCTTACGGAAGTCAGTCACTCGAGAAAGAACTAAAAACTTTCGCCAAACATATAACCAAGCTGGAAAACCAGACGCTACATCTGCTATAACACAATTCTTCCGGTACTGACTTCAGCAGTTGCAATGAAAACGTGCACTACTTACGTTTGAACATGAGGGCAAAAACAAGTGCCTGGAACATTTATATATAAGCATATACTGTAATTTTAAATGCAACATAAAGTCGCCAATGAAAACTAGCAGGTGTGTCCCGCGATAGATTACGAGCACTATACCGGGGGTTCTTAAATTCTTTCCACAAAATGAAACTACGGGTTCCTTACAATAAAATAACCATACTTCACTCTATCGATGTATATCCGAAAATGTTTACTTTTAAAGGTACGTTGACTTAAAGTTCAGCAGTGCGTTCACTTAATCGGCGGACTACTGCAATTTACAGCGAAGATAAAGATGCACACCAGTCATTTGTTGACATTGATCACTCTAATCTGCACCGTACCTGATTTCAGACGACCATGAACCAACAACCATCCGAAGAAGAACTGATCGGCAGGATCGTTGACGGCTGTGAGAGAATTCGTGAATCCCTTAGGAATCTTTGAACGGGTTCAGCAACGCTACGTCCGCGCCTTCGCGCATGCATTGCTGCTGATGGGAAGAATTTTGAACAATTTCTGTAACTATGTAACATATGAACTCCTGTTTTCCTTAAAATGAACATAGTCTGACAGTGATTGTTCATTTACCCTTCAATATTCGCCAATTGTGGGCTAGGTTTAACTTAGCGTACATTTAAAAGGAGATATTTACGGATATACATCGATAGAGCAAAATATTTTGATTTTATTGCAAGGAACCTATAGTTTCATTTTGTGGGAAGAATTTAAGAACACCCGTGTATCTAAAATTAAAAACCGTGCCTATTAGTGCATTATGTGCAGTGAATATCATAAGCCCAATCAAGTTTTTTGCTCGGAAATGCTACAGCAAAACGATTAAACCATTAATATGGAAAACTGATCCAGAAGGCAGAAGGCTGATTGGTCACTAAAATATAAAAAAAATAACGTCTGTTTCTCGTAGCGTTGCAGCGTTTGGAACGTCCTCTCTACAAAAGATGTTAACCGCCAAAAAGTTAAGGTAACATTTAATTTACTATCTTTACAGATTTATCTCCACAAATTAATCCTTTCTGCAATATGATAGTCGAGATTTTGCTGTCCATGTTAGTCATCGTCCTCCTGCTGTTCCTGTCTGCGAGGAAGCCGTCAGGCACACCGCCAGGTAAGCTTGTCATGTTGAACTGAATTATTGTCATATGTCTTTACATGGATAAGCGGCCGTGGAGGGTACGGGTCTGGTAACATCGAAGGCCAGTCCTTGACTGTATACTTAAAAGGCGGTGTTGCATCTGGCCGCAGTTCTTGCTGATAAAGTTAACTTACACTGTTAGGTAGGTTCTCAATTCTTCACCTTCTGCTCCGAGAGATGGACCGCCTAATGGTTTTAAGCGACTCATTCCATGGGATTCCTATTTGTTCTCGTATGAGGACCACTGAAGGGACCCTCCGTGTGGCCGTTTAATTCTTTCTTCTCATTTCTTTTTTCGTCTCTTGGCTCTGTGTGGCGTGGCTGGGCGAAGTTGTTCAGCAGTTCCGTAGAGATTAGACTAGATTAGATTGGCGGCAGTAGACGGACCAACAGGCCCATTCCAACAGAAACACAGGGGCGTACGCCCCGGCCCTCTAGGAGCTATTGCCGTAATGTTAGCATGATTTAGATGACAGAGTAAAAACAAAGAAAAGTAGAGCACTCTGAGAGCGCATACCTCCGCCAAGCAGGGCAATGGTAACGAAAAATTCAAATTGGCTATGAAACTATGATTGTTTGTATCAACTGCAAAATTTAATCATTTGTGCTTTCTGTAATTTTCTTGAAGACCTCTCATAAATTTCAAGTTATGCTGCTAATAAACGTTATGACAAACATGAGTTAAACATACAAACGAACCAACCAATTTTCACCAAAGTTTAGTCAATTATGTCTTTTAACAGTACTAACAACTCCTGTAAATTTCTTCAAGATTCGTTTAGAATTTTGGAGTTATTGCGCTAATAAGCACAAAATCAAACACAGCAACAAACACGCGAACGAAGCAACAGATCGTCACAAAAATTTGGTCATTTACTCTTCGTGATAAACCTAACAACTCGTGTAAATTTTATAAATATTCGTGTATAACTTTTTGAGTTGTGGTATTGACAAAACTGAGGCAGACAAACACACAAGCGGATGAACGTATCTTCACCAAAAGTTAATCGTGTGTTCCTAACATACTTGCGGTCCGGTCTAGTTGCCTTCATTTTAAACACAAAACTTTTGATGTACCTAAGGTATTTCATACGAGAGCTAGTATACGTGGTGGGGAACTTAATGAAATTAAGAAATGTTTTGCTGTTTGCTAATACAGTTTATGCCCATGTTTTTCTAATGTCATGTCTAAGCCAAAGCCACCAAATCTCCGTTCACCCTCGTTGACGGCAGTTTGTATGTACAAAAGGATTGTGTGGCTTCTGGTTCACCCCTCGGGGTTACTTTCGCAAACTTTTATATGTGCAGCGTGGAAAACACAGACTTCAACAATAATCCAGCTTCGAAATCCACTGTTTACTGAAAGTAAATGGATGATTGTTTCTGCTCATCGACAGCAACCAACAGCTACATGAATTTAAAGACCTTACTGGAAGCACACTCGGTTCTCAACTTAACCCAAGAACTCAGCATTGATATCAAAATAAACTTCCTCGACGTTACAGTTGATGGCAGTCACAACCGATTCATTACGGCTCTCTACCAGAAACCTGCCAACGCAGAAATCTGTTTGTATGCAGCAAGTGAATGCCTACAAAGTTGCACAGACGTTACTGCCAAGGCACTGATACCCAGATGCTTTGCATAATATATAAGATCTCGTTCACATGGAACCTTTTAAACCAATCAGCACAGAGAATCAAGCACGCTCTCATCAACAAAGGGTATTCCAACAAACAGTTTGATACTATGTTGCGACACTAGGTCGACAATGCTGCGACACTAGGTCGACAATGTTGCGACACTAGGTCAACAATGTTGCGACACTAGGTCGACAATGTTGCGACAATGTTGCGACATTAGGTGACAATGTTACGACACAAGGTCGACAATGTAGCGACACTAGGTTGACAATGTAGCGACACTAGGTCGACAATCTGCGACCCTAAGTCGACAATGTTGCGACACTAGGTGACAATGTTGCGACAATAGGTCGACAATGTTGCGACACTAGGTCGACAATGTAGCGACACTAGGTCGACAATGTTGTGACACTAGGTCGACAATGTAGCGACACTAGGTCGACAATGTAGCGACACTAGGTCGACAATGTAGCGACACTAGGTCGACAATGTTGCGACACTAGGTTGACAATGTTGCGACAATAGGTCGACAATGTAGCGACACTAGGTCGACAATGTAGCGACACTAGGTCGACAATGTAGCGACACTAGGTCGACAATGTAGCGACACTAGGTCGACAATGTAGCGACACTAGGTTGACAATGTAGCGACACTAGGTCGACAATCTGCGACCCTAGGTCGACAATGTTGCGACCCTAGGTGACAATGTTGCGACACTAGGTGACAATGTTGCGACAATAGGTCGACAATGTTGCGACACTAGGTCGACAATGTTGCGACACTAGGTCGACAATGTTGCGACACTAGGTCGACAATGTAGCGACACTAGGTCGACAATTTACGACACTAGGTCGACAATGTTGCGACACTAGGTCGACAATGTTGCGACACTAGGTCGACAATGTTGCGACACTAGGTCGACAATTTGCGACACTAGGTCGGCAATGTTGCGACACTAGGTCGGCAATGTTGCGACACTAGGTCGGCAATGTTGCGACACTAGGTCGACAATGTTGCGACACTAGGTCGACAATTTGCGACACTAGGTCGGCAATGTTGCGACACTAGGTCGGCAATGTTGCGACACTAGGTCGACAATGTTGCGACACTAGGTCGACAATTTACGACACTAGGTCGACAATGTTACGACACTAGGTCGACAATGTAGCGACACTAGGTCGACAATGTTGCGACACTAGGTCGACAATGTTGCGACACTAGGTCGGCAATGTTGCGACACTAGGTCGACAATGTTGCGACACTAGGTCGACAATTTGCGACACTAGGTCGGCAATGTTGCGACACTAGGTCGGCAATGTTGCGACACTAGGTCGACAATGTTGCGACACTAGGTCGATAATTTGCGACACTAGGTCGGCAATGTTGCGACACTAGGTCGACAATGTTGCGACACTAGGTCGACAATGTTGCGACACTAGGTCGACAATTTGCGACACTAGGTCGACAATTTGCGACACTAGGTCGGCAATGTTGCGACACTAGGTCGATAATGCTGTAAGCAACACGCAAGAACCAAGCTCTGGGAACATCCACATCGTTTTAACTTTGATCATTCGGTCTTCGAGACCAAATCTCGCTTAGACCTGCAAATTGAGTTCCTTGCCCATAAAAATTTCTTTCAGTACCTTAAGAATTTGCTCTCGCTTCTATGTTAGTTACATCACTAAGTCAACATTAATGTCGAAAGTTTGCTTACAGCGAGACGACTTATGACTCACAGTAAAACACTGGAAGGAAAGAAGGAAGGAAAGAAAGGCATTTTGCTCGTCTTTCAAAGATATATTTGAATTCGGTAGTACTACTGTAGCATGGATAACATGCGAATTGCATATCCTGTATCACTTTGTTCCTACAAATACTTGGCGTATCCGCGGCATTACCTGCGAGGAATCACTGTCGAATCGCCGGCCTAAGAAGATGCAAGCGATACCTTGCGGAATGTATGTTTAACATAAAGCTATTCATACCAAAATGTATGTCATATTTCAATTTCCATGTCCAAAACATCTAGGAAAATGTGTTAGACCATGTAACAGGGATGCTTATAGTAACAGCTGTTGGTCATCAATCAATCGGTAAGTTTATTTCTTATTTATTTTGATTTACGAAAGGACCAAGTATATATGTACTCGAATTTTATTCGAGTAATAGTTTTGGCTGCTTTTCCGAAACAGCGAACAAAATGATTAAGTCACTAAATTTCAAGCATGATACAAAACATATTTTTGATAAATTTTTCGAACATCAAACCAGGTGCAATAGTTGTACTTTTGCTTATTAAAAGAAACTAGAAAGATGCGCGTAAGCACTTATTTCGTGAACGCTACTCGACGTCAATAGGATATCTAAGTGATTTCGTTTGAAGAAAAAAATGCCTTACGCTTTCACCACCGAACAAATTTATTTTATATTTCCTTTCCAAAACAACTGCTACATAAATTTCTACATACGGTGCTCAATACCAATCAAATTGTTCTTGATTTTCAAGGTACTCCTGGGGCCGTCGATATTCGTTTGTTTTATTGCAAAATATCTCCATCGTATGGAAAATCACTCAATTTCAAGTACGGTACCCAATAATGCCATTCGAGTTCCGTTTTGATTTTTTCAAAGGAGGACATTACGTGCCACTGAGCATGTCCGTTTTTGTTTCCTTTTTTCGAAAAAAAAAAAACAACATCTGCTGTCAGCGCTTTCAAAAAACTACCTAAATTGTGACCTCGGAGTAATTTTATGCTTGGATCGTGTCACAAGACTGGAAACATTGACAAATCGACGAAGAGATCCCAGTAAATGAGGACTTGCGTCTAGGAATGATCGATCTCTACACGACAGTGCGGATACTGCAAGCACCTGGCTATTTCCACCGTAGTGTTTTTTTATAAGTCTTTGTCTGCATTGCAAACGTGCATGGAGCGGAGCGGGTTGTCGAGAGTTCCCTGAATTTTGGGTGAAACGCATTTACCTTTTCAGAACTGTGATTATGATCAACGAAATCTTTCGTTATTATTAGCTTACTGGATTGATAGCCTCAGTGTGAAGTCAGTGGTGGGCACTAAATACATTACTGGTTCATGTATTTAAATACGAAACACATTGTGAAAATGTAATTAAATACTGTCCCTATACATAACGGTTAATATCCCCCACCCGAGTAATAGGGAAAGAAAGTGATTTATAGCATAATTGAGGCGTGATGAAAGCGAAAATGATATCCAATTTTTGTGGAAATTAGGCAAACCAGACCTAAGCTGTACCCAACCTGTCTGATACTATGAAGGGGTTTATGCCTAACTACCCGACAGTACGACCTTAACAGAGGTGAATCTGTTGGTGTTCATGCCTAACTAACAGACTGTACGACCTTAAGAGAGGTGAATTTGGCTCTTACGCGTACGCATGTAACCTAACCTAACGCAGCAATGCGTTCCGACGGATCAATTAAGAAGCGGAAAAGACGAAGATTTTATAAAACAAAACAGAATTTCCACTAATAAAGACTTATATATTCTGAATCAGCTATTTTCAACGAATCAAACTGTACTATAATATAATTCTGAAGTTTAAGTGGAGGAAAAGACGAATATTGTCCATACTAATCACTAAATACATCAACTGTACTTAAATACATCAGTAATTACACTCCTGCTTTTTTACCCTTAAAGGCAGAAAAAATTTCTTAACATCATATATGTATATATAAATAGTGGTCATTGATTAATAGTGTAAAAGTAACATAATTTTTGGCTCATGCTCTAAAAAAAAAGTCATAGGTTACATCCCTGTACACATAAAAAGCACATTTTACTTCGGGCGCGAGCTCTTCCCTCTTGGCACTCTTTGGGCACGTTCGAGTGGATCGTCAAAGCCGGTTATGCCAAGCCCGCTTAGCTTCTCTGGAAATTCAAACAGTAACCTTGACTTCGTCGCTTTTTTTAATCGTGTAGCAGGTGCTAAAAACAGCCCGATTATGTTGGGCCGACCGAAATCTCCATTTTGCGGAGTAAAACTCTGTTCGTGGAATTATGAGTGACAGGTAATTGATTAAGCGTCAACGTCTAAAACTTGATTCAACAAGTGGAAGTCGGGGCATCTACACATGTCTGATGATTATCACAAATCAAGCCTCAAAACCCTAATTTCGCTGTCCCGCTTTCACCAGGGACCCGTGACAACTGCTTCGACATCGTGATTACATTGGAGACATGAAGAAGTTCCTTACCCAGATGAATGAATTATGAGCACAGGCGAAAATACGTGGTATCATAATATTAAATGGCTCTAATTTATTCATTTTCTCATTATGCCCTCGGTAGAGTTAATACCCAAACCTATGCTGCACCGCTGCAATTGTGTTGGAATTTACTCGCACACCTTCATCGATTGTTGAAATTTGACTAAGATGTTATATACTTGCCCACGGTGGTATGGGCATTCGAAAATTTCGATTTCATAATAGACTGCACTTGACTAAACTTACCAGCAAACTGTTAGTTTATTTTTTTTTATGAATTTTGATGTGTATTTTCTTGCACTAAAGGTGGACATCGCATTTGCACCGACAAAAATTCAACCATGGTAACAATCCATAAGCTGCAACAATTGCAGCCGACACGGATGTTTTAAATATACTGTATACTACAAGCTTCCACATCTGCTGGTGATTATATCACGACCTAAAATTTATTCCAACATATCCATGGTGCTCACGGTATTCGTAAAAATTAACCGATAACACGCGTGTATAGAAGCTTGTTATAAGTCACTGAATATCTCAAAGAAATTGTGTATATTGTTTCATTTCTGCTCAAGTATTTATATTATGTATCAGGGAATATACTGAATTTTATTCAAGGTTTTTTTTTTGGGGGGGGGAATCAAATCCAAACG
The DNA here is from genome assembly GCA_001587735.2 of Parhyale hawaiensis. Taxonomy (NCBI): domain Eukaryota; kingdom Metazoa; phylum Arthropoda; class Malacostraca; order Amphipoda; family Hyalidae; genus Parhyale; species Parhyale hawaiensis. Next base: position 15,828,132 of record LQNS02020120.1, on the reverse strand, counting down.
GGTTTGCCTGAGGCATCCCGAACCTTTGGACGCCCCTGATGACGACTAATCTCTGCCTTGGTAAGCTCGAGAAAAAATAAAATTACAGTTTAAGCACTGCACGTACACCGCAAGCTGTTTTTTGCGTCCTTGCTCAAGCACGCGTTTTTTTTAGGGTAACCAGTTTTCAATAGACAGACGGGGTGCTACTCTAGTGAGGTCCGGGTCGGGGAGTCCCCTACTGACTGGGGTTGGGATAGTGGTCGAAGTCCGAGGAGTTAAACACGAACCCCTTGAAATATGCTTGTCACCTTTGTTTTGCATATTATTCTTTTTTCTACTTAGTATAAAACTTTTTTCTTCCAGGTACTCAATACAATGTTTTCATGATTCAGCAGAGCATATATAGAGTACTTGAAAGTAATAATTTCATGGCCGTGTTGCACTGTTTCTTGCTATTAATTCGTGAACGAATTGTCGGATCACTATGGTATTTCAACGCAAACCCTTTTACAACCCTACCTAATTTATGACCCACATAGCATATTGCTATATGTGTATACAGAGGAGTTTACTCTTGTGTATTAGGCCGTGAAGTCGCGTCAACACGTTCGAACGACGACCCAGAGTTGCAATGTCGTCGAGGCGTAATATCTGTAGACCGGAGCCGAAATATCTGTATTTTCCCAGAAATATCTGTAGATCTTAATACTTTCACTAGCATGTCTTGTCTGTCATATGTCTGTAAAATATATCACAGACCGTTTCAAACTCTGTGAGTGATACGTGCCGGCCTATGATAAACTATACCCATCGATCTATTAGAGGTTCTAGGAAATACCAATCTACGGTAACCACATCCAACAAACACTCAGAGCAGTGGCGTAACTCTACATGATAGTCTATTAAGGAAGTCCTCCCATTTAAAAAATAGCTCATTTATTGATTTTTCTGGCAAAATATTGTGACATTGAAGCATAATCTTTCTTTATGAGAAGGTATTGGGTGCAAATGTCCCAAATCCACTGCCATGATGGCACCAAAACTGCGAAAAATTGGCAGGGATTGTGCAGGCGATACGTGTGTTGTACCGTTGTTGTACCATTTGTACCAGCGTGGTGTACCATGTGCCAGGTACCTCCGCGTACTCGGGTGCTCAATCTATTATTCTGGTCACCGTAAATCTTGCCTGCTATAATAGATTGCCGTATTGCCAGTACCTCAGTGGATATGGAGACTCAGGTTACTGCTATCCATATATTTATAGGTTGAGGGACACACATAAAGTACGATGGATATCAATCTTGTCGGATATCGTAGATTGCCGCATTGTCAGTACCGCAGTGTATAACGGAGACTCAGGTTACTGCTATCCATATATTTATAGGTTGAGGGATACACATAAAGTACGATGGATATCAATAAGACCTTTGGTCTAGGTCTGTATACTGAAAGACTCTTTGAGAACGGTGGTCAGTAGGTAGGTCTGCTACTGAAAGGCAGTAGAGAGAGCAGTGGGCGCTAGGTCTGCACACTGAATGGCTATCGTCACCACTGCACTGCAGTTTTTACACCCTCAGCAGTCACGTGTGCCACGGCAGAAGCACAGGATCACACCACAATCGGTTGAATTTTCAGCTATCAATTTGACTATACTCACTATCCCCTTGGACGGGAGACAACCGGTTAAATTGGCAACACGAGAATTCATTAATAAGTTGTTAGAAAGTTGCCGGCGAAGAATTTTCGGCGAGAAATAAATGAACGGACTCCACAAAGAAAAATAGGTACAATGACAGAGGTACTTATATTGCATTTATTTAACAATAAAAAAATAGCCTGAATCCAGGAGAAAATGCTAATAGGAATCTTATGAAATTTCATGCATTTAGAATAAATCACTCCAATGTCTAATGATATTGGGCAGTTTAAAAAAATCTGGACATCCGTAGATCACGATTAAAATCTGTATATATACAGATTTTAATGCCAGAAAAATCGATATATGAGTGATTTTTCAAGTGTTTTACGATTAAGGGTTAATTCCGTCTCGCACGTAAGTGTTTTGCCCTACGTTCATGCTTGACAGCATTTGAACGCCTTGCTGTGCCTGTATTAATGGCTGAAAAGGGTAAAGCAATTAATATTACATGAGACATGCGCAACACTTCAGACAGTATACACAGCTGAGCAATCTGACTTGAGAACTAACGTTTTTGGCAAATTGTTTAGGCCACCACCACCTGCAACTCTGTGAATTTTTCATGCACGAAAAAACGTAATGTCGAGAAAACCCGGTACAGTAATGCACTGTCCCCACCGACACAACCCCAGATCGCGCGACACGAAGTGCATTGGTGTCAGTCATAGGTTTTATGTTTCCTGTATAAAACACATTGCATTGTTTGTTGCGCTGGTGTAGCCCTGACCTTAGTAGTGTACACGCGGTTGCTAGCAATATGCCCGATGTGTGATTCAGATGATTTGACGCGCGAAGATTATACAAATAACGAGCGTGTGAATAGGCCTGAAGAAGCACCTTTCTTTCTACCAGAATGAAACTCGTACTTATATTCGACTCACAGAAGCCAAAGAGTGAGACAAAGACAGTGTCAGAGGCCGCTTCCGCCCCAAAAATTTCCTGGTCTGTGAACAAATTTACGACTACCCAACTGATGCCAGTTAATTCAAGCTTTTCCAGTGTCTATTATTAGTTACTCATTATCTGTCCAAAATCTGAAATTATCACTTGTCTCTCGTACATATTTCGAGATTCTAAGTAAGATCAATATCACAAGATCTTGGGAAACATAAAATATAAAGGAACGGTCACCCTAGTAAAACGGAGATGGTTGAATTAAAGCTTTGAAGCAGTAAAAACACGTTATTCATTATTTGTCTCGGCATTGATCAGTTTGTATTAAAAGCTGTCATTTCAAGTTACTTTTTCTGTTATTTTCCTGTTGAATATCGTTAAGTAAATCATCTTAAAGGGCACAAAAGTGTAGACTAGTTGTTTTCAAGAGCTTGACTATGTGTAGTATTTTCAAACTAGAGCACTGTGAGAGCGCATACCTCCGCTATGTAAGGCATGGCAACAAAACAGTAAAATTGGTTCTGAAACCTTGAGTTTCCCCGTATCAACACCAAAATCTTGGTACCGGTTCGATACCTTACGGGCCAGGATTCTCGTGCGCTTTTTTCCATCGTTTGTGGATGTTTGGGATCTTTGCTGGTGAGGGTATCGGCAGCTTTAAACAGAGCTATTCTGTGATTTAGGACCTTCACTTTTTTTTCTCTTCGCTCGCTGGGCTGGTTGCGTAGGAGTTTGTCAACCTCATGGAGTTCCTCCGTTCCCACGTCTCCTGTTTAGTGCAATTTAATAGTAGTAATTATACTAATAATAATCGCGACGACCATGCCCAACTGGAAGCCCCAGCTCACAACTCACAATAAACAAAACAATGTTTCGGGGGACTCTTCCCTGAGGTATGGGAACAGGTCATTTCTCGAAAACGAAATAGTTTTGAAATTTTTGTCACTCGTGAAAATCGCTTTATTTTCCGTTTTTCTACATTTAGTCATATTTCTTACCTTTCATTTTAAAACAACCTGTATATACTCTGCTTACCTCCAACAAGGAGGTCATGCTTTCGTCGCGTTTGTCAGTCTCTATGTCCGTCTGTCTCTGTGTCCATTATGGCTGGTTGTTTGTCTGTCACAAAGGTAACTCAAAAAGTAATGGACGGGAATCAACAAAATTTACATGGATTGTTAGGCATGTTAGGAGGAACACATGATCAACTTTTGATGAAGATCCGTCAATCCGTTTGTTTGCTTGTCTGTCAGTCTAGTTACTGCACCATAGTTATTGCTCGTGCCGATGAGCTATCCTGAACTAAAATGTGCACCGCAAGGAAGCATTGGGACGAGTTGGCCGTGTATGCAACGAAGATTGTTCGAAAGTAATGCCTCGTATTTTATTCTGCCCGAAGGCATCCGAGGGGATTGAAAATACAATGACTGAACTTATATATATTGAAGAAATCGATGAGAAGCAGATGAAATTTTGTTACCCACGACGCGTTTCGCTGTAGCCTCAGCTCATCAGGTGGGAGGCTTGAGGGTACAGCGAAATGCATCGTGGGTAACAAAATTTCATCTGCTTCTCATCGATTCCTTCAAAACATCTATGCCATTTAAAGAATATCATAGAACTTATATATATATGTGCACTCATGACCTGAAATTTTCATTTGTGTGAGGCAGTAATTGGCGGGGCGACACTCTAAGAAAGCAAACTCTGTCATTGGCGTGCGACTTCAGGAGAAGAAGAAGAAATGAGGGACATGCAGTAGTCCGCGAGACACTGGGAACACTCTGAACAAAACTCTCCCACAGCAACTTTAACAAAGGTGTTCGAAGGAAGAATTTCTGGGAAATATCAAACCGGAAAAAACACCACCAGCCTAAGCACAAAGAAGAAGGAAGCAAAGAGGACGGGTTAAGAAAAGCTCTGGAGGCTTGGAAAGGTGAAACAATCGAGGCCGTTGATCAGAGCAAAACTTAGCAAGAAGCCGTATGTTGGTAAACCCAAGAGACTTGCTATGTGTAGCCGCGCAACAAAGTGCTGCGAAAGTGGAAAAGGAGAGGAAGAATAGACAGGAAGGTAATAGTAGGATTAGAAAAATAGAAGCAAGCACGGAGGAGAGATGTCTCGATGATGTTGGCAGGGCCGGGACGACCAATCAGGTTCCCCAGGGAACGAAACCCTAGCCTTGTAAGCTAAGAGTGTAATGGGAGGACTAAATGAGACCGAAATATAACTTAGCCTTGACCGCATGTAGCTGAATCACGTCACAGAACAAGTCGATGTATTTGAGTATCGGTTGGACCTTAGGTCTTCGTAGGTTTGGGCTCTTAATCCTCATCAAAAATATAAGCAGTGTTATATTCTTGAAGCGCGAGAAACCATCAGAACAGTTATAGCTCAAACTTTCTGTACTTTACGACAACCGTTTTACCGTGTTTTGTGTATGGGTGCAGCTAAATTAGCTGACCAGTCAGAACCGGAAGATTGAATGAATTAATTCGAAATAATGTGATATGTTTAGATATGTTTTGTATAGAACACTGTGAACTACCGGGTGACAAAAAATAACGGAGACAACTATTTAACGAATGGAATAAAAATAGCAGACATTGTTTTAACATGAAGATAATGAACTACTGAGCAGCCTTAGAGAAGGTTTTCAAAATGGCCACATTTAACTTTGACACAGAGCTTCAAACGCTTACAAAACTTTTCAGCTGTGGGCCGCAGCACTTTCTCACCTATTTTCTCCCATTCTTTCAACAAAGATTTTGTGAGATCATCCAAATTTTCGTGAAGATTGACTCAAGCTTTGGCCTTAATAGGGTTCAGGTAAGGCAAGTACGGAGGCCATTCTTGACTGATTATGAAGTCAGGAAAATTCAAGCGGCACCAGTCCTGAGTTCCTTCAGCCCTGTGAGCAAGAGCAGCTTGATGGAAGATCCAGGGCTGGTCTCCAAAGTGACTTTGAGCCCAGTAGAGTACCACAGCCTCCAAGATATCCTTTCGGTAGGTTTCGTGATTGATTTTCGCTCCTTCCTCAACAAAAAATGAGGGCTGTTTTGCCAGTGGCGCAAATTGTAGCCCAAACTACGACTGATCGACGTTTCCAGCGATGTTGAATGTGTGTAAGATTTTAAGAAGGTTGTTGGCACCAAACTCTGTCATTTTGACGGTTGCGAGCTTCTTCAACCTTGAATAATTTCTCATCGGTGAAAAGAATCTGCTCCCAGTTGTCACCCGCAGCCCATCGATCCTCAACAACGCCAGATATCTTTCCTTTCTCACGGATTTGTTTGCGGCTGTAAGCTTTTGAATGTAAAAGCAGAGATCGAAGTTGTGGTTATCTAGCAGGCTGAGGACATCTTGCTCTTTTATTAGAATCATTCACCCGCTGGTGTACCTGTATTTAGAAATGTTAAGTCAGGAATATAGAGATAACTGCAAGTCCCCTTTAGCTATCACAGGAACTGATTTTAATTATCTATAATATTAATAGCGTTGTTCCTTCGTTTCCTTCGTTCGTTCGTTCGTTCCTTCCTTCCTTCCTTCGTGTGTTACGCTCTTCAATAATAGATAGAAGA
>LQNS02020120.1:15760068-15776041 GCA_001587735.2 Parhyale hawaiensis | reverse complement strand
GCTCTCTCTTTGGTCGCAAACTGCTGCACCACAGAAGACACCCAGCAGAGTGACTCCACACACGTGGGGTGACGTGAACAACGTCACCTGGACTTCTTCCGAAGACTCTCAAGGTAACTCAAGGTATTAGTCATTCTTCGAACAGAGCCCTCAGAGGTCTATTCTGACGGGCCCTTTCCCTGCCACAACATGTTTGGGCATCACGCACCCAAGGGTCCCGAGAGCTTTCTCCGCAGGGGATGTAGCATCTGGCCGCAGTTCCTGCCGTGAAGGTTAGTTTTGTAGTGTTAGGTAGGTTCTCTATATTTCCTTTCTGTCCCGCAAGGTGGGCCGCCGATCAAAGTGGCCGACTTTTTCTGCAGGGCTCTTACCTTTGCCCGTGCGGAGGGCCCCAGAAAGGACCGTCCGCACACGCGCTTCTTTCTTCTGTCTTTTTCTCTTCTCGTCTTTGATCTCTTGCCACCTGAGCACAACGTTGTGGTTCCGGCTGTAGGCCGAGCAATTCATTTTAGACTGCTATTGATTGTCTTAGTTCTAGAAATAGCGGGACGATACCAATATAATAATAATTCTTCGGACAGAACTACTGTTACGTAGATTAATTAAACTCTTTGGGTATCCCCAAAGGTAGAAATCAAGAGGCACCATACGCCAGGAGACCGTTTTGGGATACATATCTTTCTCTATTCATTCTGGCTGCTCTCCTAGAATTGCTGTTTGCCATGCAGTAATATCCACGAGTTCACTACTCGATAGTTGGTCCATTATTGTCTGTACGTAGGATATGCTGCAGGCCGACTGCTCAGCATGAACAAGCGCCGAAGTGCAAATTTTTCTTTACTGTAATGTGAAGTAGCCGCACCATTGCAGTGAATTACACTTCTTTATTAAGGTTTAACTCATCGTAACTTTAAAATAAAACACTTTCGGACATCCCTCCATAGAGTGAAAAATACTTATTATTATGAACCGCAAGTTGAAATTTTTTCAAAGAATTCTGGAACACCATATAAAACAAAAATAATTCAATTTTCAATAAAACTTTGAGAATTACTAGATTACACTACCACACCTTTGATGCCCATACCTTTGAAATTCTAAAGATGATAATAATTATGCATGAAAATAAAATCAATTTAATCCTTCATATTGCTGGTTCTACCCCGGAGTTGCCTCAAGTTAATTTCACTCGTAAGCATATAAAATGGATCTTTTCAATTAAATTCCTTGCGCTAATCTTAGTTTTAAAGCCCGAAGCATGGAAACAGTGTCAAATTACCTGTCACAAATGTGTAGTAGTAAGTATGTAAGTCGTAATAAAATTATGTGCTCATTAATAGCAATATTTTTACATTTTTCAAATTAATTCTACATTGATCCAATTATTATTTCAGGAAGAGCCCTCAGTCGTCTCATGCATTGAAAAAGGAGATATATAAAAATGTTCGTCATCGAAATCGTGACAGTATTATATGTATGTACTACTAAATGGTTCATTGTTGCATAAGTATGATGTGCACTACGCAGGCTCAGTTTTGACAATGCGCGTGTGGCGGCTCCAGGAAGCTTGAGGTTGGGGAGAGGGAGGCTGGAGTAAAATGTGGACACGTTACACAATACATGTATTAAAATAGGGGGCTCCAACTTCCCCCCCCCCCTGACGCCGCCACCGAGATGTACGGTATAGAACAGAAACAATTCTCTTACTCTTAAACGGCGTTCCTCGTCACCAGAGAAAAGCAGGACTTCTTAAGTCCCATTTCCAGAGACACTTAATTTTCAAAAGCATAATGTAGGTGCAGCAAATGTACTCATACATGCTTAGTCGCTCAAAACATTGATAAATATATTTTCCCGTGGCTGCGCGGATACATCATTATAAAAATATTTAATCAACAAAGTTTTTACACGAACTGTACTTCTCTTGGAGTGTGCAACTGTCTATAATAAATCTGCCACACTTATTCAATGAACCTCGAAAGAGTATTGGTAGCTGGGTGCCAAGAAACTAAAGAAAGCTTGATTTTCTTTTATTACTGCCTTCAAGTTACTTTAATAACCAATGATTTCACTTGCCATTAGGTGACGTAGCCACTGGCCAGCAAGCTAATAATCCTTAATTAGGCGAAATATCCTTAACGTCAATCGTGCTTAGTTCGGTTGTTTGTAGGCCAATAATAATATTCGCAAGCAAACTGCTCGGGTGCCTCTCTCTTCGCTGTAGCTCTTCTTTGCTCATTTTAATTGAACCAGAACTATATGAATTTCACTTTCAAAGCTCACTCGCCCACAGAGACACCTACCTGTTCTGCCTCAGAAAATTACCAAAACACAATCAATAAGTTGTTTATTGTTTCTCAGAGCATAATTGAAGAACACAAGAAGACCCTTAACAAAGACAATCCCCGAGATGTCATCGATCAGTACCTCCTGGAAATCGAGAAGAACAAGGGCGACCCGACCACACCCTTCAAGCCTGACTGTAAGTTTTGTGTGAACGTTGTTTGAACTAACCCTTTACCTTGTTGTTGTTGTTGTAGTTATGTAGGGGGTGGCTCCGGAGAGGGTCGGGCATGTGGCAGAAGGTATGAAAAGGATGGCAGGGAGCACAAGAAGTCAGTCACAGATAAAGGACTGTCCCATAGAGAGGTAGGAAGGAGGGGGGTAGGGTGGGCGGGACACTCAAACAGGTGGTTGACGGTGGGGGGGGGCGGTGGCACTCGGGGCAGGAGTCCGAATCCGCCCTTTACCTTTCACATCTACTATCGATATTCATAGGAATAGTCTTATTTGAAAGTGGACACTGAGATCTAACTCACCTATGAAGGGATACGTGCGAATGTACGCTCACTCAAAAAATAGTCGCAGTTACGTTCTGTATTGTGTAGTGTCTACATTAGGTATACTATAATGATATGCACTATCTGCCTGTTTCTTTATATGTATAGGTTTACGTGTGTGCGGGTGGGTGTATTTATGTAATTGCTTTGTGTGTTTATATGTGAGAAATTCCTCCCTACCTTCAACACTGAAAAGTCCAGTTGACGTTAGAAACAGAGTCGTTATCAAATTCAAGTTGCTAAAATTAATGTCACCTTCGATGCACATTAACATTATTACAGTACAGATTCTCGTAGTTCGCCCGAGTATGTTCAGCTTCAGTACATTCCTTCACTACGTAGATGAGCATTCTATTGAATTCAATTTGCTTCTGTAGTGTTTGATAGAAACGATTTGCAGCTTAATTGCCTTTGCTGCAAAGCATTTTTTTCTGTTCATTCAACTGCCGTTCCTGTCTTTTGTTGTCAGTTCCGTTCATTTTTTTTAACTGAACTTTTTCGTAGCTGATGATACAGAGAACGCTGAACAAACTTTGTATTGTTTTCTTCTCCGTTACCACCAAGTCTCTAGCTGATCGTAAATAGCTATAGTACGCGTGGCAATAGTACGGATTCGTTTGTACCGAACGTCAATGGCTAAAGCACGTGTTGTAAACTCCTGATCAACAGCTTAAGACCACTGAGAAATAAAAAAATACCAACGTTTTATGAATAAACTCCTTCGACTAGGGATCAGTAATTGTTAAAGGTCAAAGGTGAGAAAGACGAAAAACACCTGCTGTAACAATTTATTAAGAAATGTTCATTTTGTCAAATATTATGTACAATGAGTTTTTCAGTTGATCAAAGTTATGAGACCACGAACAGGACTAGTTGTTACATAACCTTTCGCGAAGGAGGTTGAGGTGAGCAATGTTTGAACTTAGTAATGAGTACTGCGCGTCCATTCTTGTTGACAACCTCAAAACTTCTTGGAGACATACTAAAAATACTAAAAATGAATGTTTCCATGAGGGTTGGAGGAATGTTGTCCCAGCTCTCAAAGATGGTATCACGAAGTTTGTTTACTGTCACAAATTACTTACCATTTCCGTAAACAGCTTTCGCCATCCATCCCCAAAGATTTTTTTGGGGGTTTAAGTCTGGCGAACTTGCTAGATGGCGTAAAACAGGGACCCCATTTTCTTGAAAGAAGGTCATGGTCTGGCGGGCAGTGTGGACTGCTGCATTATCCTGCTGAAAAAAAAAAACATTCATCGCTACACAAATGAAGGCCCTAAGTTGACAAAGATGATCTTTGTAACATAACGTAATGACCAGCAGCTGTTTGACCCTGCACATTTTGAAGCTTAATTGCTCCACTGTAGGAAAGGTACCCCATACCATAACGGTGCCTCCACCGTTGTGACTCTTGGAGAACATTTCAGGAGGCATCTTTTTGTCATGCCAGTACAGTGAAAAGCCATCAGGGCCATACAGATTGAATTTTTTTCCATCAGTCTCCGTAAGCTTTATTAATATGTTTTACACCCCCCCATACCTAAAACTTGTACTGTCGTGGACTGAGACTGTAGTTTATTAACTATTTACGTCATTTTTTATGCGAGCACTATAGCTTCAACGTACAAGTGCAAGTAAATTTTTAGAAATTTCTTCTTGCGTGAGGATACTTTATAGTGTCAGAAAATACTAACTTTTATTTATATTTTTACCCGCATCTTCAAATCCATTCTGCCATCACACAGTTATATTGGCATATAATAGCTACAGTTTGATAGGATATGCTCTAAAAATTATTACAACAGGACGGTTGCAACTTTCATTATAACCAGCTACATTCTCCGAGTTATGAAGTTTACTCATTGTTGATTTTTATCGTTTTGTATTCTTTTAATTTTCAATGGCTGTTTCTGAACAGTCACCTGCATCACTGTAGAACTTGTCGCAATTGTCATCGTACTGGTTTACGGGTTGTCATTACGACACGACTTCTGAGCTGGTTGATTACCGATGCGCCACAGGTAAACCCTGACAGTGTGATTATAATCAATATTTGCGCTAACTAGATTCTTGGGCTTGAAATGGCGCTCCATGCATACGCTATCAACCTCATAATTTAACACCATCACTGACAAAAGTTGCGCGTGATTGTTTTTGAAGGTTTCTTTTGTTACACTCAGTCCTACGAAAATGATTATTAGGCTCTCTGTTCATATTTTAAAGCACAATAAACGAAAGTCAATCATTACAATGGTGGCGGAGCTGCCGTACACTTATAATAGCCATAAAACGCTGAGAGTATGAGTTGACACTACCTTTAATGAATTAACTTGTATCTCTTGTAGGTGTTGCATAAATGTGACGTTTTGAGGGAAAGAATTAAGAGACGATTGCCAATAACTGGTACTACCATGGCTACAGCCATTTTGCGATTATCACCGGACGCACACGCTCTTAACTCGCAGGATTTGGAAGGTTCCAGGGGTAACCAAAGTATTCCAAATTTTATAGGTTAGCCCATAACTCCTAGCTCTCTTGTACATAATAACGATGGTTCTTGTGTAAAATATTGCCCATTTACCCTATTGACTTCTTCGTTATCGATATTCAAGCTTTGAAACCCTTATTACATAACTTTGACTTTCATTATTTTAGGTATGTATAAAAGATATTTTCCAGTAACAGGGAAAAGCCACAGGTGTTGAAGATATCTTAGCATAGAGGATGGCGCAAGGAACGAGAACGTTAGAAAAAACTCATTAAAAGACGTAAACTTTGCGTAACACGTGTTCAACAGCAATTCCACGACGTAATTTACTTGACATCAATGATTTGCATTGCTGATTCTCAACAAATTAGTAATTATATTTTTATTTTGATACTGTTTATTTTCTTTTTGGACTTGTATATTATATAGTGCGATATTAATCTATATTATGTAGTGCGAAAGGCCATTTAATATTAACAATGCTGGTCAATTTATCTTCGGCGTAGTATTACACCGCCACCGATACTGAGAACACTCACGCAATCAGGCGTTTGTATATAAATAGACTAAAATAGTGCCCGTCTTGCAAGCTGCTTAGAGTTAATAAATATGAATACAATGTTTTTGATAGCTTGACTATCGATAATAAATATGTCAGTAGGGTAAATGGGCAATATTTAACACAAGAACCATTTTCACTATGTACAAGAGGGCTTCGAGTTATGTGCGAGCCTATAAAATTTAGAATACTTTTATTACCCTTTGAACCATCCAAATCCTGCGAGTTTGGAGCGTGTGCCCTCCGGACCTTGTAAGATATCAGTAAATTTGCCGCTGAGAAAAGTTCACTCAATTCTCCCATTCGCTTTAGAGTGGTTTTATTTTTGAAATTAACCCGGCCTTATACTAAGAGATTGGTGTACAGCTACAGGTCTCCCGAGAGAAAGTTTTCTTAAAGCACTAGACACGAAACCAGTATTCCGATCTAGCTCCGCTACGAAAATTCTGGAACGTATCACTGTGAATGTGAATGAGCGGATTGTCGCCAGACACTCGGAAAGAACTGGAAGGACCTGTGATATCCGTATCCCACGCAGAGATGGTGGAAAAGCTGTGGCCACAAAATATTCTAATAGCTTCGCTGTGCGAGGAGCAAGATTGTTTAACAAAATGCCTCGCATATTCGAAACGCCACTGATATCAAAACTGTAGAGTTAAAAAATTTGCTGGATTCACATTCAAGAAGAATACCAGATGGACCAGCGGTCAGCGGTTACGTGCACTGTGGAGATAATTCGCTGCTGGCTCTCTCTTTGGTTGCAAACTGCGGCACCACTGAAGACACCATGCAGCAGAGTGACTCCACACACACGTGAGGTGATGTGAGCAACGTCACCTGGACTTCTTCCGAAGACTCTCAAGGTAACTCAAGGTAGGTAATTGTATCGGTGCCAGGTTATCTGTAGCTTATTTTACTTTTTGTCGACGGAAAGTTTTGTGAGTAAGGCGCCTGCTCTAAAATTAGGCTTCTTACCAACAGATGAAAATCTCGTATCACTTATGGTTGACTTGTTCTTCGCTGGCTCTGAGCCAGCTGCCACCACCCTGCGCTGGCTCATCCTTTACATGGCAGTAAATCCTGAGGTAAATCTATTACTTTATCAATTAACCGAAGATAAGTTTGCGGCTTAAACAAATAACCCAGAGCTCAGCCTTTGGAATCGACTATCAACCCACAGCTCAGTTTGTAACTTAACACACATTTCGTACGTGAGTCTGTGCATGATTTGACACTCAACCCGAAAGTAAGTCTGCAGGGTTTCGTTGGTCCCTTTTTTGGCCAACGTTGTAGCAATGATCTATTGAATGCCGAAAATTCGAGGCAATTAATAGCCTCATATTTTGTTATTTACGTTAAGAGGTCTCGTTGCAGCCGTTGCCCACGTGGTCTCGAGCGCACTTGCAGCAATTCACCTTTCCCGAATTGGTCCTTCAGTTTCATCCACAATTTCGATGGGGCTTTTCAGATCTTCCGTATGCGCAATAATTCCTTCTGCACTTTCGTGCAGGTGATAATTTTAGGACTTTTATACAAACTTCATCGACGACATTATAGAAGATTTGAAACTCAGCTCACGACTGAGGAGCAGCTAGAGTGTATGCTAACAGCTTTGAGGGCAAAATTTACTTGTCTTATGTATGACAACATTTCTTTGCCCTTTTCCTTCTGATGGCACCTTGAAAGTTGCCCATAGTGAACGGAACTTAGCGGCATGGAACTTATTGTGGCGGGTCCCTTTCCAGTGACTTGTTGTTTACGTTGCCCCAGCATCCGCCTACCTGTATTCTAGTAAAGAAGTAGAGCAGGCTGACGACTAATAAACTGCGCTCCCCGTTAGTCTATGGTGGTGCGTGTCGCCCAGGCGCTAAACTCGCCACGCGCTATGTACGTTCGCGACTATTCTGTGTACGCGCATCGCTGTGCATGCGTGCTGCGTTCAAGGTACTGCTGTTGTGTGCCATTGACACAAGTCTGTGTAGCAGATTAGGTAAGGTTAGGTTAGACTAGGTTAGGTAGCGCTTATGGTAGTGCTTCTGGTGGTCGTGACGCGGCAAGAAAGCTTACTTGAACGCACGCACAGCGATGTATGTACACAGGAAAGTCGCAAACGTTAATACCGCGCAGCGAGTTTTGCGCCTGTGCGTGACAGTGCGCCTCGGTCAGCCTCGTGACAGCTATAGTTGAGAGTGGATCTGCACTGGAGCGATATGTGCACAGGTTTTGTTCTTGCGATCCACCCTTACGAACCTAGAGCTAGGGGCCATGTTCGTTTATTTAAACCGACTCTCCATTGGATATAATTTAAGAATGATAGGTGGAGGATAAGCTCACCTCCGAAAGTACTTGTGTTATTATTTTATTTATTATGTGTCATCCATCAGTTGTATTATTATTTCATTTATTATGTGTCATCCATCACTTGCATTATTATTTCATTTATTATGTGTCATCCACCACTTGCATTATTATTTCGTTTATTATTCATATTTTGCATCGACATGACGTCGTGTTTTTATTCCATCTTTCACGTAACCAAACCCTATCAAAACTCTGCCTGTAACAATAGCCTCTATATCTAGAGATTGTGAAGGTCATTCTACGGGAGAAACGATCCCTCGTATTCCTTGAACCAATCTTGCACAACAGCACATGTGCACCAGTGGATGGGAGCGATGTCTTCTTGAAAAATACTGTGGCCATCAAGAAAATAAAAGCCATATACGAGTATACTTGGTCACCTAGAATGTTCAAACAATCCTGAGATTCGTTCTGCTGCATCGCAAGCTTGCCGAACACAACCCACCGGAAGTCTTTACTGCCCTAGCTATCGATGCATGAAGGATCCAAAGCTTCATGGAGTGTCCGTCTCACTCTAACTCTTCATGGACTGTCCGTCTTACTTTAACTCTTCCATCTTTTAGGAACAACATGAATCTCGACTCATCCGGCTATAGGACAGGTTTCCGTTGATCTACAGTTCAGCCATTGGAGTCCTCTCACAGGCCTTTGTCAATCCTGCTTGTCAGCTGCTGAACAATTTTCCGCCGGTTTGCTTTCACCAATCTGTCCAAGAACACCTGTCGCGGATATTCAAAATTTTAGCTATGCCACTATTACCACTGAATGACTACCTACCCTTCAACATCTTTTTACCAAGAGCAATGATTCTCTGCGCAGTTTTAAGACCTATGGCCATCAATTGAGAAACTTCGCTAGCTTGAGTACTGCCCAGCCCAGGGCAGACCTATAACCTATCTTTTGTCTAAGATAGAGGTTTGAGCTGTAGGTTTCCTTCCAGCGAGATTAATATCATGCTTGTGTCAGAGAAAGTAGGTGCAGTTCTCATGCACTACCACTGACAATGAACGCAACTACTGTTACTGCATTATTTTCCTTCAAATTTGTGAATGAATGTGGAATGATTTGCCTAAATCCCATGGACATTTTTCAGCGTGCGACTAACTTTTCGGCTGCTGAGAGTATTTGAGCACTTTCAGTCTTTTTCGGATTTTGTCCTTGTAGCTATGCTTATGACTTTCTCCTCCCAAACATTAAGTTCAGGTCATACTTGAAAAGTCACGCAACCATAAGTTCCTAAGCATTTTAACGTACATCTCAGCATTGTCGTTGTACCTTCACCAAGGAGGTTATGTTTTGCCAGAGGGGCAGACGAAGGTTACCAATCTGGCTGGCTGTTCGCCCCATAACTCCAAAATAAAACAATGGGCGGATCTTCTTGAAATTTAGAGGGTCTTTTGAGCATGTCACGTGGAACACGTGAGTTCATCCGTCCGTTTGTCTCCCTGTCTACAGTTGCCTCACAGTTCCTCTTTTTTGGCGGAAGTCTGCGCTCTCAGATGTCAGCTTTAGTTATTTATAACGCAGCTTTTACACATTTTTATGAGTCTCTCATTTTACAATGCTCTACTAAATATAACAGCTACAGCATTGCGGTAAATAATGGAGACACGCCTGCTAAAAGTGATACACATATGGGGCGTTTGCTATTAAAATTATCTATGCTATCCTAAAATATCGGAAATATGTTATTAGAAAGTGTCATAATCTCTCGCATGTTGGTTGCATTTAAAATATCGCATGTTGCATGCTAGAAAGTATAACTATGTATATACAGCATAAATACACCATACATTTCCAACAACTATAATAGTTTAGTTTTAACACTTTTTCACCTTCCTAAATTTAAGGAGATATCTACCAGTTAATTTTTTTAGAATTATGCGGGAATAAAATAGGATTATACCACCAATTACTGTATTAAAATTTAAGGCTACGTTTCGGCCTAGAACGTCGGCCATTTTCAGGCATTAAAAGACAAAGAGTCATTTGTGAATAAACATGAGAAAATTAAATCTATGTTTGTCACAACACAAGTAAAATTTTGGAACTATCGTACTATTGCACTGTATGAACATACAGTAGATCACATTAGCAGGTACTAGGTATAAATTGCACTAATCATTATCGTTGAGCTAAGCACGTCCTAACACCATCACAGTCTGGCATAAAGTGACGGTTGCCACTGACTTGAGCCTTATATATACATATACGGAGCTGTCACGGCAAGACTTCACAACCTTCTAGAAAATTGTAGCCCTGGTCGTATTTAACGTTGATAAATGGGTTCTCCTGTTTTATGCAGATTGCTTCGGCTATTTTTAGCTCAATGGTATTTTGATGGCTAAACAGTATAGAAAAGTTATTAATTAGGGTTTCAGCAGGAGGCACGTTCATGTGATGTTGGACTGAGTAATGTGATTTGATACTGCTGGGATTATACCTATGCTGCTTGCATCGTTTCGGTAGGGCATTCATCGTGTATCCTATGTAGAGCGCGTTACAGCGTTCCTCAGTACAATGGAAGCGATACACAACTCCTGCTCTGCCGGAGCTGGGTTTGGTAGGCCTGGTAGAGAAGCATGAAGTTAATTTGTACGGCTTTTAAAATGCTACTAGCTTAACGGAACAATTATTGGCAGTTGGCTTTACGTGTCGCTGAATGATGTTTCTGAAGGTTTTTTGGTCCGTCTCACATGAGGAAATGCAGTCGAATTGCACGTAAAACTGTTTTGAGTTATCATCATTTTGGTTATTGGTGTTGAAGCTCTGGCTTAAGACTCGCTCGATTGTGTCCTCGACCAACCTCTGAGGATAGCCGCAGTTTGCAAAAACCTGCTTCAGTCTCAATACTTCACGGTGGAAGCCTAGCCAAGAGCTCGAGAGGTGGAAAAAGTGTTAAAACTAAACTGCAAAGTGAATGCTGATATATTATGAGATATAATAATAAACTTCACTTAATGTGGCAATTAAATATGACCATTGCTTAGATGGTGTTGATGAAAGAAAATCATAGTTTCAGACGCTCAGAGCCAATTTGAATTTTTCGTTGCTTTGCTTGGCTTACACTAAACAATGAAAATACTGTAAAGAAACATATAATAGAGAAATCGAACAAGACCAAATGCCCAACAAACGCATCATTCTAAAATCCTTCACTAAGTCTAGAGGACCTTGTTTTAGTTACGCGGTACCAATTTAGCCTTTGTGGCGTGCACGAGATTCAGGTATTAGTTGTGTGCCTATTAATTAGGTTAGGCACCTCATCTAGCTGAATCGAAGCTACCCCTATCTATTCTTAACAATCCTAACAAAATTTAGGACCGTTCCGGAGATACGCAGAAGCTGAATTGTACAGCTAGAGCTTCTGTCGGCGGTCTATAGCCTATGTATGGCTTGGCGACCTATACCGGGCTCGAGTGCGCTTTCGACGAATTATGTAGCTGGCCTGGACATACGACGCGTTTCACAGGCACTTTCGTCATCCCAAAACTTATAAACTCAAAATATTTGTTCGAACAGATCCAGGCAAAAGCCCAGAAGAATCTGGATGAGGTGGTGGGCAGGGACCGACTTCCTTTTCTCCAGGATCGTGAGAGGTAAGAAAGGCTTGTAATCATTAAATGCCACTTAACTTGATTGCCACCGGAGTGGGTAATAATAACAACAACAACGAAATAACAAGAGAAAAGAAAGAAATTGTGTGTTATTGTGGACCCTGGAGCGATCACTGATCGTGTATGAGTATCTCATCAATGTAATTTAACTCATAATATTTAAGCCTGTTTGTAGAACGTGGTTGAAGGCAAAGTTTTCTAGATCGCCCACCTCAACTTGGAAACCCGCTTGCACTGGTTCGTGTTACATATATATCCTCCCTTGGTCTCAGGGTAGTGAACGGCTGCAGTCGATCATAGTTTGAGTCAAAGGGCTATAAACGAAAGGCATATATGACAACTGCACATATTGACGGCAAGATCAGTACCCCTTCCCAATAGACTATTAATGACAGAAACGCTGACGCTGCATGGCCGAGGCTTAAAACTTTTTCCCTCGTTTGGGAAAAGAATGTCTGCTAGCGACAACGAGCAAGACAACACTCCAGATCACTGCACCTCTGGGGCAGCGTCCTGTAAAGGATTTAACCACTAATACTATTATTATTAAAATAAACAAAAGGACTTCTTCCACGTCTGTTTGTTACTCTGTTTGATTTTATGTTTGTTCGCACTATAACTCAAAATGTTCTGAATGGATTTTTGTGAAAATTACAGTTGTTAGTAATGTTAAGATACGTAGATGATTAAACTTTGGTGCAGATCGGCTGGTCCGTTGGTGTGTTTAACTGTCATATTGTTTGTTAGCAGCATAACTCAAAAAGTTATGAACGGATCTTCGAAAAAAATTCAGTAACTTTTAATACTATTAAAAGGCAGAAATACTTAGATTTTGGTGTTGATACAAAGAAAATCATAGTTTCAGACGTTCAGAGCCAATTTGAATTTTTCGTTGCTTCGCTTGGCTCATATATTTACTCTCAGAGTGCTCTAGTTATTATTATTGTTAGTATTCATCTTCATGTGTATTTAAATAGCTTAAAGTACGTGGAAGCCGTCATACTGGAGGTGATGAGACTCAGCTCCGTGGCACGAAATTCTCTGCCTCACAGGATAACCACTGACGTCATGTTCGAAGGTTACCTCATCCCCAAGGTGAGCTGAGGTCTCTAATATCTTTACCTATACTACCGTATGCAGTATCTGGTAGGTCTCGCATTCATTGAGTAAATTTTGACTATCACTAAATGTGGGTAGGATCTATAATTACAATGAATAAACATATTCTTTTATTCTTATCCGTGTCATAATAATTGTAAGACTTCCCGCCGTAAATTCTAATAATTCCGACCCTACTTAATATTCCTCATTTTTATGAAATAATCGTCAGAAAGAGGCAATTAGTGTCGGTATATTTTATAGTTAATTCTGAATACTCGATGCGATAATATGAATTATATTTTACTCCGAGGTTAATTAAGAACGGCAGATGCCTGTATATTTTTATCCTCTAGGAGATGCCCAAAATATTGAGTCGGTCTAAGGAGAGAGCTTGTCTTATAAAAATGATCAGCATAGAGGGGCCGATGGAACAGACGTTCTCAGTCAGAGGGCATCGTATGAACTACCCTCGCAAGAGCCAAGGGGTCAAGTCTGCTTGTAGCGATTGAAAACCAAGGTTTACTTCAAGAGATTAATATCGCGAAACTGGGCAAAAAATCGGTGAGGCGTGAGATTGTTTAGCCGAGGGAAGAAGCTTTCTTCAAGAAATTTAAGTAAAGGGTTAACCAATGAGGGTTCTCAACGCTCTCGTGGGAAGTCCCAGCGAGGGAAGCTTAATGACGTAATCATGGCAGTCTCGAATAAGTGTATGTAGGAGGAGAAGTTTTTACAATAGAAATGTTCGTATTGGACGATCTGGGCAGAGGGGTTGAGGTTGGAGGGCCGACACGCAGTCGCCCTCTATAGCTTGTTCCGCTAGCCTCTATTTTTACACACTTAGTAGAGTGCGTTAGCGACGTCATAGCCTCATTTGCCATGACCATGTATCCCTTGTAACAAATTTCAACGAACTGCGTCATCTTGTGTGTTTACAACCATCACTGTTATTCAAAAATACAAAAAATGAACAAACTAACCCTGAGTTGTCAATCAAACCGCTTACGTGAATTTTAAGAAGCTCCCTTCGATACCAGATAACGAAACATTTCCTGATTGGATTTTTCAAAATGTCACTAGCACCAACACGACATCCGTGAATCTGGTCTGATGATATCTATTAATTCCTGAACTGCAGGCATCGAGGTAGTGCAACAATGAATAAAGCTCGCCGAGTCTTACTTGTTGCAAACGTGTCGTGCAATAATTGAACTCCACTTTCGACCATTCGCTTTTTCTCCATTGTTATCATAGTGACGACAATGCTAATGTTTACCTACGACTGAAGTGTGTACTGCTGAGTGTCCGCATCTGCTTGTTCTCTATCGTGCAGCGCTTACTACGTGGTTGACTGTTGTAGTGGGAGGTTGTGTAGCGCCGCGGGTGCGGTTTTTCGGAGTGGCTGATGGTGCATGCCCCAGCGGGATGTACCTGTCCAGAAAGACTCTAGTGTCCCTTGAGAGTACACTATTTTAATGATTTTTTTTTTTAGTTTTAGGTCTGAGGTCAACACGGTTTTGTTCTGTCACTAGGTTGCCGAAAATTCAAAGTTTAGCCAATTTCAATTCCAAATACTACATGCGCTGTGGGTATACATTCAAATAAAAATGTGAATTTTGAGTATAGAAATGACACAACTCAGAATATCCTTTGACATTGTTTATAAGTACACGTTCATTTAGGATACTATCATCATTCCCTGCCTGGAGCTGTGCCACTACGACGCTAACGTGTGGGAGAGGCCCTTCGACTTCCACCCCGAGCGTTTCCTGGACGATAACGGCAACCTGATGAAAAGAGAATCCTTCATGCCATTCGGGTCAGGTGAGCTTATTATAGTGAAGAAATGAGTGTTACTTCGACCATGGGGATCTAATACAGTCAGAGATAGTGAAGAAATGAGACTCGTTAGGGCCGTGCGGATCATGTGTGCTTAACGATATGGAAGTTAATTGAGGATTTTTTGTGTGCATTTATCATTTCGTTTACAAGCTTATAGTATTAATATGTATAGTGTTACAATAGCTAAGTTGTGGGAATTAAATCTGAGGCCTAATGTCTACAGGTCGCCGCCAATGTCTCGGAGAAGCTCTGGCCAAGATGCAAATCTTCATCTTCTTCGCCATGATGATGCACTGCTTCTCTGTGGAGCCTCCTGAGGGCGTCACCCTGACTCCCCAACGCAACCCGGGAGACGGTGTCCTCAACATGCCGATTCCCTACGAAGTTGTCTTCAGAGAACGGAAGTAGAGAAGCAAGCGCGGTACTAGCGTCAATCATTCAGCCAGGACAAGAAATTCATTTCAATATTATTTCTTTTATGGACATTCTATTATTGCCTGAAACTTCGCTTGTGTTTCATTTCAATACCATTATGGTGTAAGAGGAAATGTGAAAGATTTTATTGAGAGCTACTTGTCGAACCAAAGGCAATTTGTTGCACTGAAAGAATTTTATTCCGATACAAAGACTGTAGATATTTGTGTATATCCAGATATTTTAACAGTTGCTCGAGTAATTCCTATTTTTAAATCTGGTAACCCAATGGATGTCAGCAATTATTGGCCTACATCTACCTTAAGTATTTTTAATAAGATATTTGAAACCATTATTCACTCAAGAATAGTGCAATTTACTAATAGCCGTGGCATCTTAACTCCTACTCAGTTTGGGTTCAGAAGTGGTAGGAATACAACACATGCTATTGTTAACTTGGTGAATGATATTTTACCAGCTTTTGACGAGAAATCTTATATGATCTGTTTATTTTTGGACCTGAAAAAGGCCTTTGATACCGTGAACGCTGAGCTCCTTCTTTATAAACTAGATCACTATGGTATTAGAGGTAACACGCTAAGTCCTTTTAGGAGCTACCTCTGTCGTCGTCAGCAATTTGTGGAGACCAGTGGAGAGGTATCGTCGACTATTGCAATAGACGTAGGTGTTCCACAAGGCTCTGTATTGGGACCTCTATTATTCTGTCTCTTTATCAATGACATAAATGATTTTC
>LQNS02020120.1:15736922-15754842 GCA_001587735.2 Parhyale hawaiensis | reverse complement strand
AAATTAATGAGCATAAGTTTAAAGTTGTAGCAGGCTGATAACACGACAACATGCGTTCACTTATAAACGCACTCCAAATTCTACAGCAGCACTGTATCTAAAAGAATAATAATTCAACAACACGCCACGTACCAGACACCTCACACACACACAAACATCAAACCCATGTTGCACACAGTAGGTGCTGATGACCAAGCAGCACAAGTTACCTTCAATTAACTCCTTCAACAGACATTTCTACGATGATTTTCCTGCCACGAACATATCAGTAACTTAAACTACCAGGCTCTGTAGGGCAATGCAGAAACAGCATATATCCTAATTCTTAAGTTAAGTTTCCATTTTACTTTTGTTTTTTGTTACTTCTCTGACCTGCCATGGAATAATTTTGTTAACTGGTATAAAACCGTCACAGAAACCATTGAGGGTAAATCAGCGTATCTCCTTGGCCCCTCAATACAGACCCTGACCTTGACCATGGCTATGAAGAACAACTGCAGCCCTGCGTTTAGACCTTTATTGGGGCCATCATGAGAAACGGAAGGATTCTCCGCAACCGTCAGTCCAACCCTTCATTGAGGCCATCGATAGAAATTGAAAGATTCATAGTAACTGTCAGTCCAAACCTTTACTGAGGCCGGCGACAGACTAAGGGATTTGTAGCAAACGTTAGTCCAAGCCTCGACTAGACGGGTTGTAATAACAACTGAATTGGGCTACCACAGCCTAAACAGATGTAACCGCAAATCGACATGAGGTTGGAAAAGCGCCAGCTGTCGACAGTAATGAAATTTTACGTTAATTGCAATTTCGTCAATGGAACTCATTGTCAGATTGCGTACTTATTTTCTCCGAGTTACGGAGTTTACTCTTTGTTCATAAGTGTTGTTTTTTTCCTGTTATTTGCAACGGGTGTTTGTGAGTGGCTATTTGCGTCACGTTAAGCCGTGACGCAATTGTCGTAACCACTTTTCGGGTTATGCTTGCGATGCAACTTGAGAGGCTGGGTTACCATAGTAGTACAAGTAACCCAAAAATTATAAATATAACACGCCTCTGAGTGAATCCACGCCTCCATGACGTTCGAGATTGTGTTCAAGAAACGGAAGTAGAGAGATGGTTCCCTGCTTGTTTCTGATGTCCGCAACAAGGGTTGTGGACTGAAGATTGCTGAAACCACCAGTTTCAGTCGGTGGTCTCAGTCAAGTGACTGAGTGAAGTGACTGAGACCACCGACTGAAACTGGTGGCTTCAGCAACCTTCAGTCCACAACTGTTGTTGCGGACATCGGAAACAAACAGGGAAACATCTTTCTACTTCCGTTTCCTGGACACAACCTCAAACGGCACGGGGGCGTTGAACAGAAAGTCAGCTGGGTTGCTCTCGGCAGTCACTGTGGTCCCCCCAGGAGGCTCCACAGAGAGGCTGTGCGTGATCATGGCGAAGAAGATGAAGAGGGACATCATGGCCAAAGCTTCACCAAGGCACTGGTGACGACCTGTGATGAAAAATTGTCGATGAGTTGAACCAAATGCTACTTGGGTTAAATTTAGCATTATAGGCGAACTGAAGTTTGCACTGCAAGTTCCCCGAGCTACTAATAGCAACGTGTTGTGGTGATCTTTCCATCATTACTGTAGTACAGCAAAGCACCACAGTAGTAAACCTCATCTCGGTGAATGGAGTGAAAAAGAGGAGAAAGAAAGACGATAGTATTAAAGGGGCTGGGTAGCTACGAGTGTGGAATGCCTTGCTGGTGACTGTTGTAGAACCCGAGAGTCTGGAGTAGTTTAAGACAGCACTAGATGCTCATCTTGGTGAGGAATTGTATGATCTGTACAACCTGATAATTTTTAGCCGTTTAAGACAGCAATAGATGCTCATCTTGGTGTGGAATTGTATGATCCGTAGAACCTGAGAGTCTGGAGTCGTCTGGAGTCGAAAGATAGTGAATCAATCTAACTGAACAGTGAGTAAGCCTGCCATTGGCTGTGTTGTTGTTGTAGATACGCAGGGGGAGGCTCCGGAAGGGGTCGGGCAGGTGGCGTAAGGTATGAAAAGAAAGGAAGAGAGCACATGAAGTGAAGTGCAGATAAAGGATTGTCCCATAGAGAGGTGGGAAGGAGCGGGGTGAGATGGGCAGGACATTCGAATAGGTGGTTCACAGTGTGAGGGCCATTGTGGCATTGGGGGCAGGAGTCTGAGTCTGCTTGTCTGGCCCTGTGGTGGTAAGACATCAGGGCAAAGCAAAAGCCTGAACGTAGCTGCGATAGGGTAGAGCGGGCCGCCCGTGGAAAAGCAGTCTCCTCAGGCGAGATCTCCGGTGGAACGGTGCCCAAAACCCTGCTTACAGAGAGACGGTCTAGTGAGGCTCGCACGGCAGACCGTTGGAGGAAAGAGATAGCTGCACGGTACTCGTCAAATGGCATGATGTTATTTGTTAGAAAGTGTTTAACGTCAGAGAGGAATCTGGTTGCCAGGTTTTGGCGGTTGCGTCGACGACCGGCCTGTGCAGTGACAACAGAGTGGGCTGGGTGTTCGGGACGGAAGGCGGAGATGAGGTATTGGTGGCATTGAAGGTCGAGAGATTGGTCAACCCTTAGGAATTTGGACTCTGAATAGAGATGATCGATGGATGCCATGTGAAGGCAACCGGTCACAGAACGGAGAGCGGCGTTTTGAACTGTCTGCAGTTTCTGAATCGCGGAATGACGAGCTCCAGGATACCAGACAGAGGCCGCTTAGGTGAAGAGGGGTCGGATAAATGCCTTATATGTGAGAAGCAGGGTCTCGTTGCACTGGCCCCAGCGTGTGCCAGCTAGGGCTTTGAGCATTCTAAGGCGGTTGGATGCTCGGGCAGCGATAGAAGTGATGTAGGGTGTAGAAGTAGAGTGGGTGTCGAAAGTGACGCCGAGGATCTCGGGGCGGCGCTCCAGAGGTAGGACAGTATTGTTAACAGTGATTCGAGGGTCAAGTCCAGACTAATTGGTGCCGGTCTTCCATAGTGTTGAGTTGGATTTAGAGCTTGAGATGGTGAGGCCCATGACAGCTGCCCAGTTACTGATCAAGTCAGAGTGATCTGATAGAGCGGCTGCAGCGGTGAGAGGGTGGCCATCTGACGCCAGTGCAGTGACGTCGTCGGCGTATGTCACAAGGGGACGACAGAACTGGTCCTGAGGTATGGGGAAATTATAGACGTAGAGGTTGAAAAGGGAAGGCGAGACAACAGAACCCTGTGTAACCACCGCCTTGACAGCACGGAATTGAGAACGAAAGCCGTTATAGAGGCAGCATGCTGCGCGACCCCATAGGTAAGCCGTGAGCCATCTGACACTATTATGATGGAGCGTGGTGTTAGAAACCGAGGAGAGGAGGCCTTCAGTGGGAACAGGGTCGAAGGCTTTGCTGAAATCAATCAGCAGAGCCACCGTTCGGTCAGGGGGTTTAGGCTTGTTCATGCCATTGGATGCTTGGAAGGAAAGGGGTAGCAGAGCAGATGTTGTGGAATGCATGGATCAGAAGCCATGTTGGTGAGGAGAGGGTTGGAATGTCTCATCGATGAAAGGCAGCAGAAGGCGTTCCAGGAACTTGGTAGCAAGGCAAAGGAGCGATATTGGGTGGTAGGAGGTTCCTTTGTCCGCAGATTTGGATGGTTTTAGAATGGCGATTATGTTTGCTAATTTCAAAAGAGCGGGAAGTCGACGTGAACAAGGGAGAGATTGTATAATCTGGTTAGATAAAGGAGACCTCAAGGGGCAAGGTGCTTAATATGTAAGATAGATAATTGGTTAGGGTCTATAGCTGTAGAGGTCCCAGTGGCGTCAATGGCCTCTCGAGCCTGAGGAGGAGTGAAAGGGGTGAAACTATGATCAAAGAGATGACGCTTTCGGAGGACGCGTCTGGCTCGTCTGGGTGAGGTGGCTAGGACAGGAGGATAGACGGCAGTAAATTGCTTATAAAAGCCCCTGGCAATGTCGCCGGTGCGGGTAAACGTGTGATTTCCAAAAGAAATCGGCTGGTTGGGAGGAACGAAAGACCGCTTGCCTGATAAAGAGCGGAGGAGGGACCAAAATTTGTTCGGATTGCTCTTGGGGTCACAAGCCTCCAGCGCAGCGCTGTAGATGAGGCGTTCAGCTTCATACTGCAACTGAGGAAGGGCAGGGTCTTGAGGGGTAGTGGCGTGTAGGTGGTCACGGCGGGTAATAGCGTCCTTGGCTTCCGGGGTGAGCCGAGAGATGTATTCCCTACGGTGGCCGGCTGGTATGTGATGCTTGGCAGCTGGTGCAAGGGCACGATTGAGATCCTTCAGTCCGCCGCTACAGGATGAAGGGAGTGGGAGAGAAGCGATAAGTTCCTCACATTCGCGTATGAATTCCTCCCAGTTGGCCCTCTTGAAGTTTCTGAAGGTGCATCTAGGACCGGGAGGTGAAAAATTGCTGGATCAGCAGCGATTAAGATTGGTCGGTGGTCATAGGAGAGGGTGGTTGTGGTGGACCAGGTGTAGTCGAGAGCTAGGTGTGCTGAGATAGCGGTCAGGCCTGGAGAGGAGCCCGGACCATCACGAGGGACCCTGGTTGGAGAGTCGCCATTGAGGAAACAGAATGCTCCGTTGTTGATAGTGCCACTGATCTTCGCACCCCGGCAGCAGCCCGCTCATCCTGGGTGGCAGAGAACCAATCGGAGTTGTGGGCATTAAAATCACCCACTATAAGGGTATCAGCATGGGAATCAGAGAAAAGAGTGGAGTAGTCGAGACGATACCCAGGACGGCAGGAACTAGCCGGAGGAACATAGATGTTAAGAAGGGCAAAGAGTGAGGAACCCAGGGTGATGGCGACACCCAGGTGTTCAGCTGTGTGATCGATCATTGGAGAAAAGGTGGTTTGTACAAATTTGTTGACAAGGGATTTCTTGTCTAATAAGGAAGAGCAGACCGCCACCACCATTGGCGGAAGGACGGTCTCTCCGGACCGATGTGTAGCTGGGGAAGGCGGGGAGGGAAGAGCTAGGAGTAAGTATGGTTTCCTGTAGGGCTGCGATGGCAATGTTGTTGCTGTGGAGGAAAGCGGCGACTTCAAGTCTATAATGAAAGAGTCCGTTGTAGTTGAATTGCATAAAAGTAAGCGGAGGAGAGCGAGCAAGAATTGGCTGAGTCGTCAGTAAATGCAAAAGGAGCTGCAAATATGCATTCTTGTCTTGAGTGTCCTCTACCACTGATAAGGTTGATAAAAAGTTTTGGGCCAAGCAGAGCACATTTGGGACTCCACTGAGGCCTGGCTGTCGTGGGTATGTGTTTGGATAGATTTATAGGATTTTCCAGTTTAGAAGAAAGGTGTAACCGTACCTCCAAGGGTTGATTATCAAAACAAAGGACATACACTCGGGTTGATCAGACTTACGGGTTGATCGTCAGAGCCATATACTGAACTGCGTGTTGATCGTTATAACCATGGACTTATCTCCTTGTTGATCGTCATCGCCGAAGACTTGCCTCTGGGTTGATCGCCATGTAGAGGACGAGCCAGCGCAGAGTCGTAGAAGTGGTCTCAAAGCCAGCGTAGAACAGGTCAACAATGAGCGATATGAGATTTTCGCCTGTTACAACGAATATGTAAATTTCTGTAATAACTCTAAAATAAGAAAAATCTTAACAGGGAATGTATCTCAAGTTAAAAATGTTCACATCTACCGATATCAAGTTAGGAACATCAGCAACATCTACCAGTATCTACAACAATATTAGTAAATTGATCGTCAATTGAGAGTTATCAAAACTTTTTGGGCTTGGAGTTCCTTATTATCTGGACTGATGCAAAAAGCAAAACATGAAAATAAATCCAAATTTGTCATCCAAACAAATCACAATGAAAAACGGTAAATTTTTACATACAGCACTACACCGAATATCACAATAAATTTGTACAGATCTTATGTAGAAAAATGTGCAATTTATGTATATAATGAAATCGGGGGCAAATGCCTAGCTTTCGAGGTATTTGACTTTGAAGTTTCCATTAGTTTCCTAAGAGAAAAAATAACCAACGTTGTTAGACGCTTGCTAGCTACCCCATGCGAAACTAATTGAACCTCACTTATGATAGTTTAGGTTCATATGGAGTCGTTAGCAAACCTCTAACAACACCGGCTATTTTTTCTCATAGGAAAATAATGCGAACTTCAAAGTCAAATATCTCGAAAACTAGCCTTTTTTCCTCCGATTTCATTATCGTATTCGTAAATTGCACCTTTTTATACATAACATGAACATCAATGCAATTTCATTACGAAAAATTTTCTGTTGTGCCCTTCGCAAAATAATACCGAAAAATGTGTGTTTAAACCAAAGAAAACGAGAACAATAAAAGGAAGAAAAGGTCATCAAAGTTAGCACAAGTGAATGGGTCAGCACCAATAAAACACAAGCAACAAAAAAGTCAACAAATGGCATGCAAACAGGAAGAGTGTTCTAGAATCCGTCCTCCGCCCACCCTGGATGGTAATGCATGCTGTTCCCCATCTACGCATGCTCAGGACTAGCCTTGAGATTCTTTGTTGTGGGAAGTTTCTCTACTCCTCCTGGAGGGCTCTGATCAGCATCTGGTGGTTCACAGGTGCCGGTGTTCGGGCAGAGACGCTTCGCTCAAGTTCATCCCATAGTTGTTCGATCGGGTTAAGGTCTGGTGAGTATGCAGGCCAGGCCATGACCTCGAATCGTACGGAACCACCACGAAGTGGGTCAGCCGCGCAACATGGAGCCGAGTGTTCTCCTGCTGGAACACTGATATCCTAGGATGAGCTCACAGGAAGGGCAGCATGTGGGGTCTCAGGACTTCAATGACGTAATGTGCTGCCGCCAGATTGCCCCCAATAACAATAACGATGACACACCATTTATCGACTTTTTTTTCTTCTGTTTTATTGGTGCTGACCCACTCACTTTTTTTTAGCCATATTTGATGACTTTCCCTGCCTTTTTTGTTCTCGTTTTCCTTGGCTTAACAGCACACATTGTTGTTTTGTTTCAATAAAACAATTTTTTGAAGCATTCTCATGTGTTACTTTTTACATTACCCCAAATATCTAAGAACCTCAAGCCCCAGAAGTTTTGATAACTTTCAACTTTCTTTTGGTCTTCAGGTTTTTATTATTAACTCAGCCGACAGCATGCAGCATATAGCAGTTTTTACTCTAGAACACTCTAATTAATAATAAACCACCATTTATTTCCCTTTGGGGAGGTAGATTCTAAAATATCCTGTGCACATCCGCAGTGGTCTGATTTAAACCCAGTGTAGACAATTATTAAACTTCTTCTTTTATAATTAGCTTATCCTTTTGAGATTTTTCCTAGACTGAAGGCATTTCAATCTTAACTACCTAAGGTTTATAGTTTCGAGGTTTATTTCTCCGTTTAAGTTTGAGAGTTTCACCACTAGCTATTGACATTCAACCTCTATTTGTTCGTTTTGAGAGCAATAGACAATAACTTTGGAACTGACGATTTGGTATCTCTGACGAAAGATGTGGGAGATCGCTGGACGAGGAAATTTTTCTCCCAGAGAAGGAGGCGGGAAAGAAGTACGTTGCACTTCAAAACTCGATCGATCGCACAGAGCAGGAAGCAAAGAGCGTAACGGGAGGACTCACGAAAAATTAGCACCAAAAAGTGACGTCATCATCGATGAATCTATGTCTGAGCAGCCTAGGAGTATTTTAACTAATTTCACCAGAACAATCGTCTTAAATTGCTAAATTTATCTCTAGCATATAAATAAATGAAGATAATATATACTAATTTAGCAATTAACTATAGAAAATTGCAGTGCCGAATTTGTTAACTTTCGGCGACTCAATTGAACTTCTTTTTCTCTATTGAAGCCTTATTTACACTTCATATTACGAAGTTCTGAGGCCCCACACCTAAAACACTTCGACTCGTTGATGTGATGTAAATTTGCTACGTGCAGTCACAGTTATGTTTTATTTCAGTCCTATTGAGTCCTCCTGTTGCATTCTTTGCTTCCTGGCACAGAGTAAGTCTAACACTTTATTATTTAAAGTAATCTACATTGATGAAAGGTGTTCACTCGATCGTGTAACATGTTTATTCGAAATGGTAAATGTGTTTTCAATCAAACTAAATGTAATAATAAATGTATAATAAATGTGGTTGATTTTAGATCATTCCCAAGCCTGGAATCACAGAAAAGTAGTAGTGCGATGATCATACTATGAAATAGTATGACTTCAAGAAAAAATTTTATGTTCGGAACGAGTTTCAGTCTTAACTATAGGGGTTTTACAATAATATATTGATATACTGTCGCCCATGCGTACAGCCTTCGTCCACGAATTTGTAAAAACTGCAAGCACAGCGACTAGCTCTGACTTCGGCTGCACTCCGAAGTCGAAACACGAGAACATTTCACATTCTTGGAAAATTTTTTTTTTAGCGCAACTAGATGTTAATTTGTTCCAACACCGCTTTAAAATATAATCGTACTTCCCTGTGAATATAAACTCACTCAAATGCAAGTTTAGTATCTGCTATTGTGTACTTAGCAGTCGCCAAAGTAAAAAAAATTGCAGTGTTGCGCAGTTATCTCGCAATTGTTTAAACAAATTTATATGAGACAAGTCGAAGGAGTCCCCGCAGCACTGTAAACAGAAGGGCAGGGAGAATCATTCCAATGTTAAGACTTGGTACGCAGGAGGCTTTAGTAAACAGATAATCGTAATCACAAGGACTGTGACAATATACTCTTATTGACAGAGAAGTCGATGATAACTCCAAAACAACAAACTGCATTAAGTAAACGCTCCTACAATGAACTGCTTCTGCAGGTTGTGTTACCGTCATAGCTTTACGTTTGAGCTTTTTGTCGTTGTGTTGGAGCTATCACCGACTCCTCTGTCTATAAGAGCATATTTTCACAGCCCTAGTAATCACCAATTTCACCTGCAACGTCTTCCAAATATTCACGTTTGCATGGAGCAGCAATTAGCCTCATTGTTATGCGTGCACGAATACCTCTACGTATCAATGAAAATGTAGCAATTGTAACACAAATCTTAGCGTCAGGCTCATACAAAATATAAGGATCGTTTTGTTTTAATACAGAGAAACTACTACTAATTGTCTGACAGCACATACATTGGTTTTTAATGCAAGAACCTTTTACACAAAACTTACAGGCAGGCTTGAAGGGTGTAGTGGGGTCGTCCTTATTCTTTTCGATCTCCAGCAAGTACTGATCGATGACATCTCGGGGATTGTCTTTCTTTAAAGTGTTCTTGTGCTCCTCAATTAGAGACTGAAACATTGCAGTTAGATAAGTCTTCATACATACAGTAAAATAGTCACAGGTGAAATTTCAAAGTATGTTATAGCCAGAAGTGTCTTATGGTATATAAGACATCTACTAGAGAAATTTTCGAAGTATGAAACAATCACAAGTGAAATTTTCAAGGCTATATAATGAACGGCACTGTGCAATAAACGATTATGTAAATTTAATGTCCAGTTATCAAACTGACTTTATCTTAATGCAAAATTTATGGCACATTTAATTCGGCGCATATATAATCGTAATCGATAGGTGCTCCATTCTGAAGGCGGTCTGTCAGTCTCCACCTCTGTGATTTAAGCTTTATTTATTTATTTTTTAGCTGAAGTTCGAATTACTTTCAATTGTGGCCTGGTCAAGATACCATACGATAATCCCAGAAATTATGCTTCAGTAAAACTTGCTCATACAGAAAATTTAAAAATTTCTGTAATGAAAACCCCGTACCGATAATACGGCTATAGTTGTCGTGTTCTGGCCAATCACACTCACCCAGGAATGAAACGAATCTTGGATTTTTTCTGTAAATGGGTAATGTAATGATGCCGTAA
This sequence comes from Parhyale hawaiensis, assembly GCA_001587735.2. Lineage (NCBI taxonomy): Eukaryota > Metazoa > Arthropoda > Malacostraca > Amphipoda > Hyalidae > Parhyale > Parhyale hawaiensis. The sequence goes on along the minus strand of LQNS02020120.1, from coordinate 15,744,944 downwards.
GCATTCTAAGTGAGATATGAATAATTACATCAACTAAGCTGGTGGACTGACAGAAAATCCAAGTAATGGTGTACTTGTCATTTTTAGCTGCTGGACTAGACTACAAACTATATACTTATATACATTTATATATTATAGACCATAGAAGGAAGATATAGGTATTTGCACCGAAGACTCAATAGTAAAATTTGGCCGGAAGCTTGCGATCGGCGCCATTGTTCCTCTCGTGGATGGGCCGCAAATTGCAAACGCGCCCATCTCTTATAGATACTCTTTCTTTCACGTATTTGTTATTTCTGGAGAGTTATGTACTGATACCGTTTAGTTCAGAGGCTCTCCAAATATATACCGTGACATAACCCTTCTCAACAAGCTGTTTCACTCACGGAGCTCGGCTATACTATCAGCAGGTTAACTTAACTTAACAGGTGTTTTCTGTGAAGGAAAAAGAAAGGAACATGTGACAAATTCTGTCCCAAAATTTAGTTCAGTTCTAGACTTCCTTAGCATGGTTTGGCGATTCAGCGACCTATATAGGGATTGGGCACCCTCGACCTCGTGTATAGCGTTCTCCCTATTTAGCCGCTCCCGTAATAAAATAGAGAGGCACTCTGAAGTCGCATACCTTCGTCAAGCAAGGGAGTGATAACGAAAACCTCAAATTGGTTCTGGACCAAGATTTCCCTCTTAGCACCACCATTGTCCCCTTTCGACATTAATAACAGTGCCTGTAATTTATCCGTTCGTAACTGTTGGAAGTGTGTTTTGCGAGATGACTGACTGCCTGCAAAAAGCAACTTATTCTTCTCTATCTCCATGTCGGGGAGAAAAAAGGGGTTCGCTGCTGAGCAGGTGTGAACTCATGAACACTCATCTCTTTTGTTCCTTTAAGCAAGCAGCTGCATTAGCGGAAATGTGGCAATGGAGAAATAACACACAATTCTTCACCGTCATTTTTGACGATCGGGTGCACTAGCAGAATGATAAAACAGACTAAAATTTTCGCTAAGTTTGTGCAACACCATATGTTTAATTAGATTCAATTTGCTAATTTATGTAAGCCAAGATTCCGCATCTCATACAAGGGTGTGTGGCACCTCCAGCAGGTGCGATCATTCGAGCCCCTGGTTGGGAGGACTCCCCTGCTCCATAGGGAAAAATTAAACACATCACAAATGAAGTAACCTTTATTCAAAACGTGGACAGAGTATACATTAGACTGTGCCTAGAGCCTTTAATTCGTCAGGGCAACACGTGGGATCTTAAAATTGGCTCTCTGTCTTGGTTACTTGCCCCATTCGTAACATAATGCAACAAAGTTTAAATTTGAGCATTTTACCAACGACAGCGAGTTAATTTTTCATGTTTCGAGCTCTAGCTGTTCTTGCTAATAACCAGATGCTGAAACTAATGGCGTATTCGAGTGGCCTTTCGCATATTGAGATAGTGCGGGTTCGATTGCGCATCGAAATGAAACCTTCGAGGCTTGACTTCTCTGAAACCTCAGAAAGAAGCGCTGGATCTGTCGAATCATCTTGCAAGTGATACAAGCAACCCTATTACGTTAAGCCCACTAAAAGCTTTATTTTATTGAATTAGACTGAGTTTTGGAAGTTTCAAGCTTAACTAATCAATGGTTAACGCCTGAACGTCAATTCTGCGGGCCAAAACCACAACACCTGTCTGAAATTTCAGATAAGTTAAGCCTCGAAGGCTTAATATCGGCGCCCACTCGAACGCGCCCTTTAATCTAGTTTGCTTACTGTTACTTACCCGAAACTCAAATTTTGAGCTCTGATTTCGCTGCTCAGTGTCAAGTTTCAGTATTGATCACAAAGCAATTAAACTTAATACGGCCCTAAGCTCAGTCCTACATCGGTTTGAGACTAACGTTTGATACTTGCCGTAAAGTGGCTAATCGAAGGCTCGAAATTGAAGCTCCTGACAACTTGGAATTAAGCGAATCAGATATCCTGATCTAAGTGAACGAATCTAACATACCATAAACACGTCCAGAAAAAAACTTATATCGGTAGTTACAAATATCATCAAAACGACTTTCCATCGAGTCGTCATTACTGAAACGATATTTCGAATACCACTTACACTGTGAAAATAAAGGCTCCACACCGGTATACTTTTAGAAACCTTACCCTATCCACCACAGGATTTCTGGAAGACAGTGACCAGAAGGTTGACCCTATAGAGCAGCACCTATAGTCCATATGAAGAAAGGAAGCCTCAGATCGAAGATCCAGAGCCAATTGTAAGTGGTGCAACACAGACAATAAGGCTTCACAACAACTCAAATCCTTTCAGGATCGGAATGCTAATGTATAGATTTTGATATCCATGCTGCCACCATTGCATACCTCTACTCTGCTTCCCATCGAAGTGAGCTGAAAGTAGTTTTGTTCCACCTTAGCTAGGGGGTCAACAACGATAGTATCAACTAGGCCAACAAGGGGCAGCAGAAAAGGCTGAGCGCCACAGACTTGATCAACAGTTCATCTAAAGTCTAATGCAGACGAGAAACAAAAACTGCCGAGAGTGGCATTTCAAAAACAAATGCTCTACAAGAATCGGTGAAAATGTTACCTGAATAGCGCATTCAGCAGAATGGGTCTCGTCAAGACCAATCTTTTTCGTGGCGTTCGAGCAGTTCAGAGCAATTTGCAGTCCAGTGTTCATTGTTATCTATTCACTACTAAGGTATATAACGCCTGCGTTTTTCTTAAAACTTCACTTTAAATGAATGCGATTCCATCTGTAGTGTCAAAAGTTGAAAGGAATTTGCAGTTAGGGTGCAATGATGGAAGCCGACAGAAAAATGCTTATTGAAGTTTCGTTTTCACTGAATACTAAATCGGCTGATAAACGAGTAATTAACTTCGGAAATCAATGATTTCCATTTCTATTTTATGCACCTTGCAATAAGTTTCCTCCTAAGATATTGCAATTGCAAGAACTTTTCCCCGTTCTGTTGTGCATTGAAATGTCGTGCCAGCTTGACAATCCGGCAATTTTGTCCCGTCAAAATCAGCGAAGATGTCATTCGTCTGCGCAGCACCAACAATTTGCATCGTCAAGCCTCAGCTGGGACTCTATTTTTTTGCTATCCCTGCCTACAGCCTTCACTCTATCGCATCTCTGGGGAACCCTTTGGGCGTCTCTGTCTTTCTTCTCGCCCATCCGTCCATTATCTCCCTCCACTTCCCCCCACCTCTGTCTGGAACTTCTACGAAAGAAAGATCGCAGTTAGGAGTAACCACAAAAACAACAGCAGGGACTCCCTGCAATCAAGCCTTTAGTGCTAACGGTTTTTTTAAACACGCTAGGCCTTAGCTCTGGGCGATGGAAACTAATGTTTGTCATTGGGCAGTGGGTACGGTCATGAGAACGTCGCCAAGCCCGAAAAGTAGCTTACTGTGTCTCAAAAATAATCAGTAAACACTGACTATCAAACCCTTTTTAGCCCGACACCGCAGAAGAATGGTCCTCTTCGGTACAAACTAATCCCAAACCGACACAGTCAAATCACTGACTTTAGAGATAGGATCGCTACAGCACACAATACGGCACTGTCAAAACTCCTTCACCACCAACGCGATACACAAATTAGCTCTCTTCTTCACATACATTAGTACTCTGATGTCAGCACTGTAGTAGTAGTAGAAGTTTTACTAGCAGCTTCAGGGGCACACTACCAATATCGCGCCGAACTATTCCTGTAATTTATCGCAGGCTCGTGCGCCACTAGGGGGCGAAAAATTTCAGCACTTGGGACAACCTATTCCAGCTCCAATGACTAAGCTTCTACTAAGGTACGAGTGGTTAGAGATGAAAACAGGTGAGCTTTCTGATATGCATACAGTCACCAAATCATGGATATCACTCACAACAAGGTCAACAAAAGGTTAAAAGGTTTTCGTATTAAGCATTACAAAGCTTTGGCTACTTATCGAGTGAGCTAGAGTCTATCCGGACACACACAGGCCGCTGGAGTATGCGCCCTAGGCCTCTCACCAGAACAGAACGAAACATCCCCACAGAGCTACATGCTCGTTACAAAAAAAAAAAAAGAAAGCGAACACAGAGACCCACACGACGAACACCACACTCTTCCCTACGCAGACAGCTTCTGATGACGCTAAAGTGGCCTGTTGCAAAACGACCAAAGGGTTGACGCCACTTCGGCGACTGTCTTGCTACTTCCGTTTCTTGAAAACAACTTCGTAAGGCATCGGCGTGTTGAGGATAAAATCTGTGGGGTTGTTCTTGGCAGTCAGTTTGACGCCCTCAGGAGGCTCCACAGAGAAGCTGTGCATGATCATGGCGAAGAAGATGAAGAGGGACATCCTGGCCAGAGCTTCTCCGAGGCACTGGCGGCGACCTGTAAACCGCATTGGAGTCATTAAATTTATAATGCAACTATTGAATCAAGAATATGACGTGGGTGTGGTAGCAAAATTATAAATATGATGATAATAACAGTTGATTCAGCTATAGAAACTTAGAAACTTAAAACAATGTTCAGAAATTGTTAGTCATTTCTTCACTACTATCCGTAGCTCACCAGTTCCGAATGGCATGAAAGCTTCTCTCTTCTTGAGGTTGCCGTTATCGTCCAGGAAATGCTCAGGATGCAGGTCCAAAGGCCTCTCCCACGCGTTAGCGTCGTAGTGGCACAGCTCCAGGCAGGGGAACACAACAGTGTCCTGAAATAACGTATCAGTCAAATCACTGTGCTGAGTTATTACCTCTGCCAAGGAGGTTATGTTTTCGTCATGTTTGTCTCTCTGTCTGTCACCAAGATAGCTCAAAAAGTTATAAACCGATTTAGACAAAATTTACATGGATTGTTAGGTATGTTAAGAGGAACAGATGATTAACTTTTGGTGAAAATATGTCCATCTGTTTGTTTGTTTGTTTATCTGCCTCATTTTTCTCAATGTCATAACTCAGAAAGTTACGGAGGGATTTTTATGAAATTAACAAGAGTTGTTAGGTATATAACAAAGAGTATATGACCAAATTTTGGCAATGATCCGTTTATTTGTTCGTTCGTTTGTCATTGTTTTTAATTTTATGCTTGTTAGCACAATAACTCAAACATTAATCAATGGACCTGTATGAAATTTATAGGGTTTGTTAGTAATGTTAAAAGACATAAATGATTAAATTTTAGTGCAGATCGGTTTGTTCGTTTGTATGTTGGACTCATGTTTGTCATAACGTTTGTTAGTAGTATAACTCAAAAAGTTATGAAGGGATCTTCAAGAAAATTGCACAAGCTGTTATTATTATCAAAAGGCACAAATGATTAGATTTGGAAAATTATGGTTTCAGAGCCAATTTGAATTTTTTGCTACCGTTGCCTAGCTTGGCGGAGGTAAGCGCCCTTAGAGTGCTCCAGTTGTAAATACGTTTGTTTGTACGTGTACATTATATGCGGTAAGTGGGTGGAAATGAGATCGTTATCATTTGATATTTTCCTGCATAAGCTTAGGTCGAGTAAATATCAAGTGCTGTGAACCATATCCACATCACAATATGATTCTAAGATCCAGCTTAAATACTCTTAAAGAGATAATGTTAAAGCTCAGTTTTGTATTTCACTTAATGAGCAAGAGTTATTTTAAAGCGATCATTGTTATTTCACTGGCCCATTTTCTTATAAGATTAATACATGCTAAAAGTATCCTCCAAGCTCATCCACGGCGCTGTGATCTGTAGGTGACTCTTTCGTAATCATCTGGTAAGGACAGCACTAGATAGGCTGAGGCTGTAGTTCACTTCTAGTTCTTTCATAAAAATTTTCAGTTTTACAAGTGCATTGAAATTCCAGTATACGATATTTTCTGCCCGAAAATGTAGTTAAAGGAACTTGAGTCTCTGACAACTAGCGGGCATGGACTACCACAGAACTATTGATTAAAATAACGTCTGAATGTGTCAGTATTTTCTAGTCACCATAACTTTGTTTATAATATATATCTAATTAATGAAAACTATCAAACCGAAGATTGTTATCCTTAGACTATCTTCAGACATTAGTTATCAGTATTTTCCTATGTTTTCGATTATTTATTAGTTATGATACCATCTCATTATGTATCGGCACACGGCGGGAAGAAAAATGAGAACAATGGAGGAACGAATTGACGTGGAACGAGGGGCCGTAGGCTAACAGTACTTGAGTCTGACACTCTAAAATATCAGAAACAAAACAAAGCTCTCAAAAACTTAATGCCTAATTCGCGGTGGGTACACGCACCCCTAGAATGCCCACTTTGGAGGTCCAGATCTCTCGCCCGAAACCCTCCGACTGTGTCGCTAAACTAAAACTTTCTGTGAGTGTTCAATACAGGCCTGACCTCCGTCATGAATAGCTATGAGTGATGTCGTTAGCAGGTTCTAGTCAATCTAGTGGCTTGAGAGCAGCCATTTCCTCGAGTTCTTGACCCTCAGGAAAGAGAGCTGACGCGCGCTCCTTTTAAACTACTGCATAGTATGAGCAGTGATTCGTAGAAGTTTGAAACCGATATCCGTTATTCCCGAGCCAGTATTATGATTACGTAAATTTCCCTGTCTAATAATCAATACAGATAGTTGAACAAAACCACGGAAAGATAATAATAATTTAAATTCAGAGTTTAAAACGACATTCACTTCTAATATATTCCATGAAGCTACTTTATAGCAGATACATGCAGAAACATGCTGTGCTAAATTAATACCTACTTGGGCTACGAGCACTCGAAAAACGTTAGCCATGATGCGCAACGAATAAAAAAACAGGTTATTTTGTATGTGAGCGATCACCGATTGTGACTGGACAGAATTTCAGCGGTGGAAGGCCCCAATGTAAACCCGGTAACCTTGAGGTTATGATTGCAACACGCTTTTGACTGTAGTAGAATAAGGTACACAATACTATGTAGTTACTAGCTTACCTTTGGAATCAGATAGCCTTCGAACCTGACGTCACTGGTAGTCCTGTGTGGCACAGAATTGCGTACGAGAGAGCTAATTCTCAGTACGTCCAGGATCACGGCATCCACGTATTGCAGGCTGTTTGGAAGAGAATTACATGGTGTAGCTTAACTGTCTGTAAGCGTCGTTCATTCCATTAAAAAAGTTAAAGTCTCGGAGCTTATCGTTCATAAATTATAATTCTATCTATTGGGTGAAGATGAGTTTACACGATCGTCAGATAAACGCATCTACGAGTTTTAAATAACAAAGTAACATCTAAAACCCTGCAAACTTGCGCATTTGCCCAAAATTTAGACATGATTTAACGGTCAGCTGCAAAGAATTTTATAAACAAATGGTAAGTATAAATAGTATCAAAATCATAATTAACCTTTGTGATCGCGAGTCTTTATATTATTATTTTTTTTTAATCAGAGACTCCAAGTTGATATTGCTAGTAGAGTAATTAAGTACTGTTAGAGTTATGAATGTTTTGCTGTTAAGCCTATAACCATGGCAACGATGGTTTCCGGAACGGAACTCCAGGCATTTCAACATCAGACCATTCTCTTGCACAAGTTATCTCATCAAGGTAGAATATTCCGAGGATTTGCACGAGCTTTCTCATCTTTTAACTAGTACCGTGCAAACCCGCTGTAAGTACACACTTGCATATTGATGTGATCTTTTTTCATCTCACATATCCTTCCCAGGCGACTAGTATCCCAGAAATTGGTTTATTTATTGGGCCTCTCCCGTATATAACGTACAATGTTGCCGAAGAAAATGAAAACCTGCGAGGCATGCCCTGCTTGAGACGCTGCTAGAGATCAAGAAAAAAATCAACTGCTGATGTGTCCCAGGGATGGAATACGTCCCATCGTGTGAATCTGGCATCACTTACTTACACCGCCCATCTCGTGCAGAGGTGATGTTGCATTTCCGTGGTCAGTGAGGAGCCTAGTAGCGAGTCATCAACCCCATTGTAAAGGGTGTCTCAGAAAAAAGGTAATCCAAGTTTAATAATTTATTATTTGAATTCTG
>LQNS02020120.1:15642338-15652804 GCA_001587735.2 Parhyale hawaiensis | reverse complement strand
GTCGTCAGCAAAACCATCAAACGCCTATTGAAAAAGCGCATCACTGATCACCTGAGGATGCAGCATCTCATAGCCGACACTCAGCATGGCTTCCGAAATGGAAGAAGCTGCTTAACAAACCTACTGGACTTTTTTTCAAAAGTAACAGATATAAAAGATGAAGAAAAGGGTGTAGACCTTGTGTATCTAGACTTCCAAAAGGCTTTTGATAAAGTCCCCCATCACCGGCTAATGAAAAAATTGAAAACCAATGGCATCCGGGAGACTATTTACGATGGATCAGGGCATGGCTTACGGGTCGGCAGCAGCGAGTGAAGTTTGAAGGAGAGTTGAGCGACTGGACACAGGTTTCCTCAGGGGTTCCACAAGGTAGCGTTCTTGGCCCACTTCTGTTCTCAATTTACATCAATGATCTCGATTTTAACATCCATAGTAAAATCTGTAAATTTGCGGATGATACAAAAACTATGTCATCCTACAACGAAAAGAGCCGAGCTCCAACAAGACCTTGACCGCCTCATGGATTGGAGTGCAACGTGGCAGATGAACTTTAATATGGACAAATGCTCTGTGATGCACGTAGGATGGGTGAACTCTTCCACCCCATTGCAATGAATGGGATGGAATTGACTGCTGTCACCCAACAACGTGACTTAGGAATCACAATTACAAACAAACTACAACACCGTCAGCAAGTTGACAAGAGTGTGAAAATGGCAAGCAGAGTACTCGGATTTATCACCAGAAACTTCGAATACAAGTCCAAGGACATCATCGTTCCCTTGTGCAATGCATTAGTGAGGCCACACTTAGAATTTGCTGTTCAATTCTGGTCGCCACATCTCTGTAAAGATATCGATAACATGGAAAGAGTCCAACGCAGAGCAACGATATTGATACCATAGCTGAGAAACATGTCGTATGAACGTCGCCTAAAAGAACTAGGTCTGATCTCTCTCGAGCAAAGACAACTCAGGGGATAACTAATAGAAACATTCAAGTACTTGAATGGCTTCAACGACGTACCTATAACGGGACTCTTTGAAAGAGACCTTAATGATCTCTTGCGAAACAACGGTTAAAAACTCAAGCATAAAGCTCGAAGAACAACCTTAAGTCAGCAGTTCTTTTCCTATTTCATAGTCAGCATTTGGAATAGACTCTCTTACGACGTTGTTGGTGTGGAGTCGGTCAACTCGTTTAAAAATTGTCTTGATATACACTGGGAGAGACATCCTCCACAGCTAAGGACTCCTCCTCCACGAGTCGTAAGCACTTAAAGGCCAAAGCTTCCCAGGCCATTTTAAGCTGACTTCTTCACACTTCCGCTCCATCTACATATTTAAGCTCCGCATATCAGCGGCTATTCGATCATGCTTGCGGGCATTCATGACCATCTCTTTGGCGGAGATTCTTCTTCTCTTTCTTTTTTTCTTTTTTCTTTTTTTTTTCTCTTTCGTGTTCCATTTTTTCTCTTCTCGTTTTCCCAGTCCTCTACATCCTACTAACATAATGGCAATAGCTCATAGAGGGCCGGGTTGTAAGTCCCGCTGTCTCTTTGGGAATGGGCCTCTTGGTTCGTCTACTGCCGCCTATCTAATCTAATCATTTACTTTTCGTGATATACCTAACAACACATGTAAATTTCCTAAAAATCCGTCCATAACTTTTTGAGTTATGGCATAGAGAAAAATGAGGCAGACAAACAAACAATCAAACGAATAGCCAGATCTTCACCAAAAGTTAATGAACTGTTCCGCCAAATATACCTAACAATCCCTGTAAATTTATTCAAAATCGGTTCATAACTTTTTGAGTTATCTTGACACAGACAGAATCGACGACAACATAGCCTCCTTGCCGGAGCTAATAATCCCTGAAAACTTCGTAAAGATCGGTTCAGGAATTTTTGAGTTTTCTTGATGACAAACAGACAGACGACAAAGGGACAGACAAAAAAGACATAAACATAACCTTCTTGGTAGAGGTATTGAAGCATATGTCAAGACAGTGCTTAAATAAACTAGAGCACTCTGAGAGTGCATACCTCCACCAAGCAAGGCAGCGGCAACGAAAAATTCAAATTGGCTCTGATACCATGATTTTCTCTCTATCCTATCAACACCAAAATCTGATCACTCGTGCCTTTTGATAATATAAACAATGTCTGTAATTTTCTTGGAGATCCGTTCAAAACTTTTTGAGTTACGCTGCAAACAAGCATTTCAACAAACATAAGTCAAACACACAAACAGACAAGCCGATCACCCCCAAAATTTAATCTATTATGTATTTTAATATAACTGACAATACCTGAAAATTTCATAAAGATCCATCGATAATTTTTCAGTCATTGCGCTAACAAACATTTTAACAAACATTAGTCAAATACACAGAAGAATGTACCGATCATCACCTAAATTCAATCAATTATGTTTTTTAACAATACTGACAGTTACTAAAAATTTCATAAAGATCCATCTATAATTTTTTAGCTATTGCGCTAACAAACATTTTAACAAACATTAGTCAAAAACACAAGCGGACAACCGATTATCACTAAAATTTAATCAATTATGTCTTTTAACATTACTAACAATTCCTGAAAATTTCATAGAGATCCATTCATTATTTTTTGAGTTATTGTGCTAATAAGCATAAAATTAAAAATAGTAACAAACGAACGAACAAACAAACAAACAGATTATCACAAAAATTTGATCATTTACTCTCAGTAATGAACCCAACAACTCATGTAAATTTCATAAAAATCCGTCCGTTACTTTTCAAGTTATGGCACTAACAAATTAAAAAAAATAGGCAGACAAACAAACAAACGGATGGACAGATCTTCACCAAAAGGTAATCATCTATTCCTCCTAACATACCTAACAACACATGTAAGTTTCGTCAAATTCTGTTCATAACTTTTCGAGTTATCTTTGTGGCGGACAGAATGACAGACAGAGAGACAAACCCGACGAAAACATAACCTCCTTGGCGAAGATAATAAAGGAAAGAAGACTGCAAACACCAGGCAGGATCTGAAGTTAGGTATTGAAAATAAGGGAGATATTTACAACTTAGAAAGGAAATTTACGGTGAGTCAAACCTACACGGTACCATCTCATAAACTTAAGCTCATCCACTAGGTATGCTGGAGTTACCCAAGGGCTAATGCTTGTAAACCACATTACTTAACTACACACAAAATGTGTTATACAGTGATTAGATGCCGTAAAACCCAAATCAGCACACCGTACAAGATGGGCCAAAAGTGATACACATTAACTATAACATAATATATTCATATATATATCTATATTTAATGCCTAAAGGGCTAAACACTCCCCCAGATCATCTTCCTTGTGATATATATATGTATATTATATGAGAAAAACTACTAGGTATTACAGTTCGAAGACTGGAATACAAAAACTACAAACTTAAACTTACAACTCAATCTCATTGCATTAACTTTAAACTCGCCAAACTGTTGGCAAACTAGGGACAAAGTCCCTCCTTAATCTAATTTGATTATCTATGTTACTACTACTAAGATATTCTAATAAATTCACTGTGTAAATACCGCAGCCATTTTCGGCAGTAGGAACTTATAGAACACTGCATCAACTTATAAAATAGGTTATGTAAAACACCTTTAACACCCTTATTGTTATCAAAGAAAGTTACAAACACACTGTAGAACACTTATGTCTAGTACTAAAACCTGAAAACATGTCAAGCTAAAAGCGAACCAGTAGCTTGTGGGACACCGTACATGAACAAATTTTGTCTAAAATTGGAAACAGCAAAACTCAATAAATTTTCTTATGACATGGCACAACATTACCTTCCTTGTAAAGTAAACAATCCATGACTACATGAATCACTGCACTGTCCGAAGGAATAACGTCACATATTGAATAGTCAAGGATAGGCAAAAATTCATCCTAACTTACGACAAGGGAAATTAGGTGAACTTTCTCCAAACCATCGCAGTAGATGATTACTATTTTCGAAAATTTCCTGTTTGATATTCTAAAATACTCCATTACTCCTTTATTTGCATTCCTTACAAGCACAATTTAAAATCTGTTATACATCTATGAATTAAAAGCGTCAAACGTGTTCTTATGACAGCTCAATAGTCGCTTAATTGTGTGACACTAACGTTAGGTCTTTTGGAAATACCCTCACAATTACTCCCATATAAGTAGGGCTACACAATTACAATTTTCGTAGACGTATTAAAGACAAGCAAAGCAGTGTGCTGCAGTACGATACAACGAGAAAAGCATTCGCGTAATATTCCTTTAAATAGTTCAAGTATACATAAGAATATGCTAACGAAGGAACCCCGGTTTATAGTGGTATTTGTATTTTTTCGCACGAAAAAAATTCTAAGTGCTGTCTATGTTCGTTACAGTTTTGGAAATCATGAATGCTGTAATAGTACAATGTAATTTGCCTAAAGGGTTGAACCAATCACACATACATTTCAAATCCGAAAAAGCAATACATGAACAACACTCACTTTGGTCGAGGTACACCTACGAAACAAGGTTACGTGCAAATAACATTACTGATCCCTTGGCAAGGGCGGAGCTTTTGTCGGCTCACTTCGATGGGAAGCAGAGCAGAGATGTTATCGCATTGCCTCATGGGTGCCACCCTGAACCTCGCTTGACCTCTTTGGCGTTCAGATTTGGTGCAATCAAGGTGCTGCTTGAGGGCCTTGATTCGTATGGAGGTGTGGATGCGGTGGGCATGTTTCCTTTGTTTTATAAGCAGCTGGCTGATGTTCTTGCCCCCAAGCTTGCTGTGATCTTCCGGTGCCTGATACGGTTAGGAAGTTCTCATTGTTGGTGAACTGGGAATATTACTCTTATTCCCAAGGGTCCGGTGCCGCCCTATGTGGCCAACTATCGACCCATCACACTGACACCCATTTTGTTGAAGGTGTTCGAGAAGTTGATCGCTAGTAAGCTTGGTCGTTTCACTGAGGTTACGAGGTTGCTGCCTGCTGGTCAGTTAGCGTACAGAATTGGCTTGGGTTGTTGTGACGCTCTCTTGTCGGTGTCACACCATTTACAGTCTGCACTGGATTGTGGGTCGGAGGCACGCCTTGTCCAGTTGAACTTTAGCGCTGCGTTTGACAGGGTTATTCACAGGGGTCTATAATACAAACTGGAGTCCTTTGGTGTGGGTGGTAGGGTTCTGTCAATCATTTGCGATTTTGTTTCTGAGCGGACGCAGAGTGTGCCTGTTGACAGCGTTTTGAGCGCTTCAGTTGGGGTGGTGTCTGGCGTCCCTCAGGGTAGTGTGCTTGGCCCGCTGTTGTTCGTTCTCTATACTAATGACATGTTCTCTTCGCTTGAAAACACGTTGATCAACTATGCCGACGATTTAACTTTGATGGCAGTGATACCTGCTCCTCGCCTGCGTGATGCTGTAACTCAGTCTCTGAATAGGGATTTGTCACGCATTAGTGCATGGTGCTCGGCCTGGAGTATGAAGCTGAATGCTAGTAAGACCAAGTCGATGATTATCAGTCGGTCTCGGACACTTGTGCCGCGTCATCCCCAACTGGATATTGATGGCACTTTGCTTCAGGAGTCTAGCTCCTTCGAGATTCTTGGTGTTGTCTTTGATGAGAAGCTTACTTTTGAGCCGCATATTAGGAGGTTGGTGTCACGTGCTTCCACTAAGATTGGGCTCCTGCGTAAGATGAATTCCGTGTTTGGTGATAGTCAGGTTGCCCGCAGATGTTTCTATGCGTTTATGCTGCCTGTGTTGGAGCATTGCTCACCGGTCTGGGCTTCAGCTGCTGACACTCACTTGCGCCTGTTCGACCGACTTGTTAGTTCAGCCTGCAGGCTGTGCGCTGATAATGATCTAGTGAACCTGTCTCACAGGAGAAGAGTAGCAGAGCTATGCATGTTTTATAAAGTGTACAATAATGAGAGGCATGGGTTGTATTGTTCCCTCCCTGCCCTCAAGGTTTTTGGGAGAGTGACTCGTGCTGGGTGTGGAGCGCACTCCTTCACTTTGGAGGCTGTCAGATGTCGAACTAATCAGTTCTGTCGGTGCTTCGTGCCCTGGTCGGCTAAGGTTTGGAATTTGTTGCTGGCATCGGCCTTTGCTCGTATTGGCTTGCAGGCGTTTAAGTCAGCTGTTAATGGTTTCTTGCTGGATTTCCTTTAGCAGCGTTTTGGGCTTCCCGGTGTTGCAAGATACTTCATTTGGGTTGTATTACCTGTCCGTGGGAGCTCAAGTGTGAAGTTTTAATAATAATAATAAAAATAATGATAATAATAATAATAATAATAACAACAAGAATTTTCATTATCTACCAAACAGTAAATAAGTCAACGAGTTTTTCTTTATACTATGAGTAAAAGGTTGGCTATGAGAGCGTAACAAATAGCTAGAGCGGAGAGACAATGTGAATATCTCTCGCCATCTTTTTCATCGCATACCGATTCATCGAAATTGAAGAGTTAACGACCAGTGTAAATACATGAAAGAACTGTGTGGAGATGGGGGGGGGGCAAGTTTCCTGAGCAGGTTCTTTGTATTCGAGATAGTGAAGAAATATAGGCGGATTTTGCAACATTGCCTGTATATTGTATAATGCCTTACCTCTCCTGTCAGTCTACAAGACACTTGACCCTCTCGTTACTAAAATACATTTGTTAACAGAACTGCTTATTCTTTTGGTTATAATATCACTGCCAAAAGTGTATTTCCTCAGAGGAATAGTACTGCTCTGTTTGTCATACTAACTCTGCCAAAATGACATCCTTACAGAAATACTTCTTTATGGATCGAAATACAGTATCCCTACCAAAATGGCATATGTTAATAAAACATTCCTCCTTTGGTCATCATATCCCTGCTATAAGAGTACATGTTCATAGGAAGTACTTCCCTATTTTTATGCCAAAAGGGTATTTGGTCATAGAAAATACTTCGCTTTATCTCTGCCAAGAGGGCATATGTCTATGGAAAATAAAATACTGTTCTATATCTCTGCCAAATTGAAGAGAATAACGTTCATAGAAAGCACGTTTCTGTATCTCTGCCAATGGGGCATATGCTCATACGAAACACTTTTCTTGATCTCTGCCAAGCGGGCATATGTTTATGGAAAATAAAACACCGCTCTATATCTCTGCCAAAAGAGTATATATATATATATATGCCCACAGAAAATACTTCTCTGCCAAAAGGGTATATGCCCACAGAAAACACCGCTCGATACTTCTACAAAAAGAGTATATATATATATATATATGCCCACAGAAAACACCGCTCGATACCTCTACAAAAAGAGTATATATATATGCCCACAGAAAACACCGCTCGATACCTCTACAAAAAGAGTATATATATATATGTTCACAGAAAACACCGCTCGATACCTTTCCAAAAAGAGTATATATATGCTCACAGAAAATACTTCTCCAGCATCTCTGCGAAAAAAAGTATGCGCTCACAGAAACTTCTCCTTTTTTTGCTTAATAATACATGTACCAAAAAGTGCTTATATGTTACGGGGAAAACTTTACTGGTCGTAATAGCGCTTCAAAAAGTTATATGATGTTGCTCGCAGGGAATTCTTTTTTCTTGGTCATGTAAACATATTATTGTTTCCAAATATAGGCAAAGAACGACAACGTTTTCCCTGGATAAGCAAAAGAGCTGCCAAAATATCCAGAAGAAACAAAGGTGGTTTCAAGGGTAGAAATTAGCGGTCACTACATTCATTGTAGAATTCATCAATAGCGCTACCCGGTTATATTTAATACAGGGACATTAACACCTCCACGATGGATGCCGATTAGGTTTTGTCGGAGTTTGTTATTCGATCTGTTTGTCAGTCAGTCTATCAGTCTGTCTGTCAGTAACGTTACCCAAAGCGCTATACGGACGGATCTTTATAATATTTATAGGAAATACTACACACAGAGAACAGTTTGGTTATAGTCACCAAAACTTGGTTGATTTAACCAAGCTATTTGGTCAGCTATAAGCCAACCAAATTTTTGGTGAAAATGACTAATTTATTTGGTTAAAAAATGCAGTAGTATTTACGAATATTTAGTAAAAACTACGAAAAAGAGTTTCGTAATTTTAACCAAGTTCCTAAATTTGTTTGTATTTACCAAAATCTAGTTACAGTTACCATTCTATTCATTACATGTACCAAGTTTTGTCATAATAACCATGAATATCGGTGTATTANGTATTATTAACCAAAAAAAGAAGTAACTATAACAAAGCATTTTTCCCCATATGTTGAGAATTACCAAAATATTTAGTGATTCCAAACAAAATGCCGTAACTAAAAAAATTTAGTCAATATTTTTACCCTGTTCTCTGTGTGTAGGAATGTCGAGAGGCACGGATACTGATATTGTTGTGATCCGTCTATTCTTGTACATGTTTGTTTCTTGTCTGTCTTTCCGTCTTTTATGAACATAATTCGAAAAGTTATGCGCGGATCTTCACGAAATTTACAGGAACTTTTATAAACGTCTCAATTAACAGACTAATAATTTTTTTAAAATGTTTCGTCAATGTGATTATGTGTCCGTCAACCATTCTGTCTTTTAGCAATTGCGAAGGTATATATTCGTTCTCGGATTGCAACTAGAGTTACTATAGTTTCTCTGCACTCAGAAGTATTAGTCGAAAGCGGACACCGGCCTGACCTGGGGACTATGCGTATTCGGGTCCAGCTCATCAAAACGGCGATAAATAATAGAAACAGAGATGAATGTCTAAAAAAAACAAAATTTGATAAACGTTATAATTCCCTCTTGAAATCAAATCCATACAATACAAGTTTACATAGAAGGTTCATTTCTAATATGGACGAACGCGTCACCAAACCCACTCACTCCACTGGTAGCTAACCTAAATGCCTACTTAATACGGCAGTATTTCAAACTTCCATTATTATTCGAGCTGAAAGACTTGCGTTACTCTAGAATGGGTTCCTAGCTGAGTATTCTCTGTGGTTCCAAATTCCACTCAAGGCAGTAGCCTGAGCAGTAACACTCGGTAAGGCGATGTAAATACCGTTTTATAGGAAGAATCCCCCAAACTGAGTTTTTGAAGTACATCGATATTTTCTGTTACTTTCCACTCTTTTCATGGTATAATATCATTTCTTAGTGTCAAAACGATCACGAAAACCATCGAAAGTAAGAAAGCAATTTTCACTATCATTCAGTCCAGGCCCTGACAATGGCTATTGAGAGCAACGGAGGGATATCCAGTAAATAGGACTCAGTCTAAACCCTGATCGAGGCGATTCTCAGTAAATAAATTTCAGTTTTAACCCAGACTGAGGTCATCGATAAAAACTAGAGGATTCCGAGTAAATAAACCTCACCCTAAACCTTGACCGTGGCGGTCCTCACTAAATAAATTTCAGTTCTAACCCAGACTGAGGTCATCGACAGAAACTAGAGGATTCCGAGTAAATAAACTTCACCTTAAACCCTGACCGAGGCTGTCCTCAGTAAATAAATTTCAGTTCTAACCCAGACTGAGGTCATCGATAGAAACTAGAGGATTCCNCGAGTAAATAAACCTCACCCTAAACCCTGACCGTGGCGGTCCTCAGTAAATAAATTTCAGTTCTAACCCAGACTGAGGTCATCGATAGAAACTAGAGGATTCCGAGTAAATAAACCTCACCCTAAACCCTGACTGAAGCAAACGTGAGAATCCCAGCACCTGCAGTATACAACACTTATTGGGGGACATCGTAAACAACCTCGGGGATCCTCCTCTCTACTTTCGTTTCTTAAAGACAACCTCGTACGGCACGGGGCTGTTGATGAGGAAGTCAGTTGGGTTGCTCTTGGGAGTCAGTGTGACGCCCTCAGGAGGCTCCACAGAGAAGCTGTGCATAATCATGGCGAAGAAGATGAAGAGGGACATCCTGGCTAGAGCTTCTCCGAGGCACTGCCGGCGACCTGCCTCCAGAATATTGCCGATGAGCTATCACAAACGTTGCGAGGGACATAGCGTAGGATTTATTTGAAACAAAAACAAGTAATGTGTACATTGGAAGTGCTCAGCATCGCTGATGTTCATGTGAGCTAGAAGCTGCTGATATGTAGGTTTCGAAGAAAACAAAAAAAAAGTGTAATTTCACTCAAACATACCCGATACTGTTTTTTTTTTAGTTGGGTAACAGTCAGTATTCTTCAGGGAAGAATTAGGATAATGTGGTCAGAAAAATATTTTCGTTTCAATGAAATAACTCAGCTTACTGTATCGGAAATCCATTATCAAATTTTGTTTCATCACTATAACCCAGTCGGATATTTTAGGCATTTATCGGCAGCATACGGGTAAATAGTGAACGGTATCGGAAAACATCGAAAAAATGCCAATAAATTTCCGATTGGGAACTAAGCTCACCTGCATCACTATTATTATAC
>LQNS02020120.1:15584745-15599304 GCA_001587735.2 Parhyale hawaiensis | reverse complement strand
ATAATCATCCTGTAGTATTTAGAAAGTATTTCAGTCCCCTTATTCTTCAACAAAATTACGAACTGAGACGTGCTGTTCTCAACCTCCCAACTGTGCGTGTTGACGTTGAGAAACGCGCTACAGTATTTCAAATTGCAACTCTTCTCAATAAACTTCCTGCGCATTTATTAGATCCCATTTCTGATAATGTCTTAAAAAACGTTTTAAAGAATACGTCATGCAATTTTATTAGCTTTTGTTTTTTGTTTTATGTTGCCCAAAGAGTTTGTTAAACTTTCAGTGGCTACGCAGATGCATTATTCTATAGAGTATTACTACTTTACCAAATACTTGTAACATAAAATGTGTTTGTGTGTAATAAACCTATCAAACCTATCGATACAGTAAGCTGAGTTATTTCGTTGAAACGAAAATATTTTTCTGACCACATTATCCTAATTCCCCACTGAAGAACACTGACTGTTACCCAACTCAAAAACACAGTATCGGGTATGCTTGAATGAAATTACACTTTTTTTGTTTTCTTCGAAACCCACATATCAGCAGCTTGTAGCTCACGTGAGCATCAGCGATACTGCGCACTCCCACGGTACATATTACTTGTTTTTGTTTCAAATAAATTCCACGCTCTGTCCCTCACAACGTTTGTGAAAGCTCACCGGCAATATTCTGGAGGCAGGTCGCCGCCAGTGCCTCGGAGAAGCTCTGGCCAGGATGTCCCTCTTCATCTTCTTCGCCATGATCATGCACAGCTTCTCTGTGGAGCCTCCTGAGGGCGTCACACTGACTCCCAAGAGCGACCCAGCTGATTACATTCTCAACGTGCCCTTGCCATTCGAGGTTGTTTTCAAGAAACGAAAGTAGAGAGGAGGATCTATGCGGTTGTTTCCGATGTCCCCCGATAAGTGTTGTATATATTGCCTGCAGATTGTATAATTCCTTACCTCTCCTGTAAGTCTACAAGACACTTCACCCTTCCGTTACTAAATTACATTTGTTAACAGAACTACTTATTCTTTTGGTTATAATATCACTGCTAAAGAGTATTTGTTCAGAGGAATACTACTGCCCTGTTGGTGATACTAACTCAGCCAAAATGACATCCTCACAGAAATACATCTTTATGGATCCAAATACAGTATCCCTACAAAAATGTCATGTTAATAAAACATTCCTCTTTTTGTTATCATATTCCAACTATAATAGTACATGTTCATAGGCAATAATTCCCTATTTTTACGCCAAAATGGCATTTGATCATAGAAAATACTTCTCTTTATCTCTGCCTAGAGGGCATATGTTTATAGAAAATAAAATACTGTTCTATATCTCTGCCCAATTGAAGAGAATAATGTTCATAGAAAATACGTTTCTGTATCTCTGCCAAAAGGCTATATGATCATGTATAGCCTTTTGGCACTTCAAACTCGATGAATTGGTATGCGACGAAAAAGATGGCGATTGTCTCTCTGCTCTAGCTATTTCTTACGCTCTCATAGGCTACCTTTTACTCAAGGTATAAAGAAAAACTCGTTGGCATATTTACTGCTTGGTAGATAATGAAAATTTTTGTTATTAACATAATGGCAGTCTGTTCGTATTATTAGTAACGTAGTAAATACCCAGCACCGAGCGAAAACTTGGAAGACCCACAGGTAGAGGCCCAAAGGGGCGTTGAGCTTGAGCTCCGTAGGCCCAATATTAGTACCATTTAACCATCATACATGTTTGTGTATATTGTGAAGCCCCTCCAAATATCATTCCCGCCCACTGCAGCCCCTCCAGATGCAAATTTCCTGGTGCCGCCATTTTGAAGACCCAGTAGCTCGTTCTACGCCTGACGAGCAGCTTCATTGGCTGCTGTTGCCCAACTAGTGTCCTGAATAAAGCTTAACGATGCTGACGTACGTTTCCTTTGTTTCCTGTCATCTACGAACAATGCGATTTGTTTTTCTCTCAATGTGGAAGACATTTTGCGAACAAAAATTTTTTATTTTCTTTCAAAATAGGGTTGCCTTTCTGTCGTCAGAAATGTATTGCAGTTCATTCATTTGCTAATCTGCTCAGTACAATTTAGTACAAGTACAATTTAGTATTTATGCTACCACGTAGCAATACTTCAGTCGTCTTCATTCCTTTGACTTAATAAACTTAGTTAGCTTACAGCCCTCTGGCCTCTCCACAGGTGTATTTTCTCCAATCTAATCCTTCACAACGGGACGGAGAGACGAGCAAGCAACAGGCGTGAGCTAAAAACCAATATCGGAATTCGAATCAAAACATAAGAAAAATCTGAGACGAAACTGAATGAAACAATTTGAAAAAAAGACGAAAAGGAAAGATTACGTCGCAGCAGCGAAGGCAAATCTAAGGCAATGGTAGATTATCTTAATCCAGATTACGATTGCAGACGCAGTCGAATGGCTTCCTGAGGGCGAGTTAAACGAAGCTCACGGACTTAAGTTGTCCGGAACTTACTTATTAAGGCAGGTGTGTTGCTCTCCAACTTTCTTCCCTACATTTGGTCGACTGGTTACTTTTTCCCATCTCTTTTTGAGCGAGTTTCAAGAAGTGATCTTACCGCGATTACCATCGAAATGGTTTAAAACTTTATCCTGCTGTTTGAAAAATGGAGTTTTCAGTCATCTCCATCGTATTTGCGTTACGACTTCCTCTTGCAGTGCGATTCAGTTTGACCAAATCAACGCAGTAATCCAAAGTTCAGGACAATTTAAATTCAAAAGCGTAACTTAATCCTTTCCTGGGCAAATGATCATTTACGGTTACTTCCTATATGCTGTTCTCGCGAGTGCGATTTGCTGCTGCTGCTGCTCGGTAAAGGGTTAAGTAAAGGTTAAGTCAACTTAGACCACACCCTCACCTGGGAAACCCACATGCACTGGTTTGTGCTGCAGGTATAGGCCCACTGGCCCCAGATGAGTAAGTGTAGTTGCAGTCGACCTCAGGTCGCCAAGAACTATGGCGCCAATTCGACGGAAGGAACAAATGACCCGAGACCCCCCACCCCCCTCATCTCTGAGAAGAGCAGTTCCGCCCCGGCGCCGTGCATGAACACACAACTGCCGAGTCAGCACACCAAGATCTGCAAAGAGCTCGCGTGCCTGGCTGGGCATCGAACGTGCGAGCGGTACAAGGTGTTAGAACTGCGAACGGAAGCATGCTGCTACCGTGGCAGCAGCAAATTAAAGATGCCAGCTTATGAGTAAAAAGGTAAACTCAGATTGACCGCACAACCCTACTGGAAACCTCGCAAGCATTGGTTCATGCTATAGATTTAGGCAAAGGGGCACCAGTAAACTGTACGGCTGCAGTCGACCATAGATTGCCAAGAGTTATGAAAGTATGCTCTTATTTTGACCAGCTGTCCATCCCTCTCCAAGACCATCCTCATTTCTGGCTAGGGTCAGTACCCCCGCACTAGCATGTAGGCGTCAGTGCTGACTCAGGCAGCTATAGCCAAGCGCAACAACTCGCCTAGCTGCTGGCAACAGTTTTGATCCCGCGTATTTTGCATGTGAGAGTCATTACTTAAACGGCCTGCTGCTGCAGGCATGACGCAGTTCACGTAACGGCACCAGCCTCCCCCATGCAGGGAGACAATGGGTCGTGGGCACCTTCGATTAGTCTACACGAAGTATTCCAAACCGATCATTACCGGTTTTTACAAGATTCCTGTTACACTTCATTTTACATGGGTCATGATGAGTGTGATGAACCTAAACAGTAAAGGTCATTTTTCGCGATGCCTACTGGAAATGCAATCTCTTTAGGAAAACCGTTATTTGCAATTAATTCTGCTAAGGAGCATGACTGCCACAATGGAAGCAAACAGAAGTGAGATATGTGCTGTCCTTCACGAGGGCTGTGATAGAAATTTAGCCGTCGAGGGCCACATGGACATCGAGGACTAAGCATAAGGCCGACCCTACACGTAACTGTTTATCTGAACGATATAACTGGGCAGATAAATCGTTGCGATAAACCTGACGTTTAGGGGATAATGTGCGCAAATTTTGATCGTTTCAGATGAACTGCCCTAGCGGCATGGTAGAATGAAACTTTTCAACTTTTTATCTGAACGTTCTTACGATTTTCATCGTTGCAGATCAAAATCTCACGTGTGGGGGAAATGCTCAATTAATCTATGAGTTCAGTAGACTAGAGTGCCTGTGTTTGTCTGCTCACTATCTTCATTAAAATGAATCGCAAAATCTTGCAGGAGTTTATTGAAATTTACAAATCTGAGCAATGTTTGTGGAAAGTCCTGTGCAAACATCACCATAACCGGGTCAAAAGATTTACAGCCTATGTAAAAGTGATAACTAAGTTGAAGGAGATTGCACTTGATGCTGATCGTGCCATGATGGTCAAGAAAATTAATAACATCCGCACATCCTGCCAGTGCCAGAGCACCCTCCTCCGACGACGACATTTTACAAACTATGCCAACTGATACGATATATCTGAATGGTGTAGGGCACATCTCTTGCCAAAACTATCAGATGGCTTGAAACGATTTATCTGCACAGTTATATCACTCAGATAAACAGTTACGTGTAGGGCCGGCCGGCCTTACGGAGGTGGGTTGCTCGGTTGTCGATACGCAGCAAAACAAAGCGAAGTTCATCCTTGAGGTCGTCTTTTTTCTCTGTCTATCTACGACTCTGTGGACGGTCATCCATCTGACCCTTAGCCGCAGTGTGATATCGGGCTCGTCGTGGCCCCGAATAGAACAGCTGTCTCAATTTTTTTTTTTTTTTTTTTTTTGCTTCCACTGACCAAAACATTCACATCGCCACTATTTACTGCAGGTGACAATTGTCAAAAAAGATATATCTACCTTAAGTTTGTGCCACAAAGAATTGCGTTTACTAGGTACTTGAAGCTAATCACAAACATAAGAAATGAAGTTTAATACGACTTAAGTAAAATCCAGTAACTTCGTTTTCCCCCAAACTTCAATCCAGACGATTCGATGGGCATTTTTTTTTTTGTGGTGAGTTTTGGTTATTATGATTAGAGCACACTCTACTGTCAACTCCATCTTGTTTCCTCAAAATTCAGTTTTTCAGCGTCGCTACGACGCTAACGTGTGGGAGGGGCCCTCAGAGGAGTTCGAGTTTCCTGGGCGATAACGGCAACCTGAAGAAAAGAGAACCGTTCCTGCCTTCCGGATCAGGTGAGCTGCGAGTTATTCTAAAGAAATAAGTAGAGCTCGGATTTCTAGTTCCAACAACAGTGGTCGAAATAGCGCAAAAAAAAAAAAACAGTTCTAACAGCTCTAGAAAGAAGTTTTATAGTCCGTATAAGAAGTTGTTACTATAGCAAAGTTAGAGCTAAGTGATTTGTTTTCTTTCACACGTCATTTTAAAAAACATGGCTGAAACTATTTCGGGCTTACTATAATATTCCAATGGGTTTTGTTATGGACGTTAATAAATAAAACCAATTGTAGGTATTTATTTATTATGAACCAACTAACAATTGGAGAAGCAAACACACACACAAAAAAAAAACAAGAACAGTCAACGGTCAGAATAAGTGAAAATTATAAATCATTGCAAGAATCACTAACATTTTGTTAACATTTTCTGTTGTAAAGCTGAGTCGTTTGTCACGCAAAATCATTTTCAGTTTAGCAAAACTTCTTTCAACTTCCGCTGAAGTCACTGGAGCATACATGAAGTACTTGGCGAGTTGGGCGAACTTCATTTCAATTTCCGCTTCTTTTTCCCCAACAATAATGTCTTTTATTTTTGTTATGATGCGAAGACCAACATAATTAGCAACGACACGTTCACATTTTCCTTTAACAGTCTTACCAACGCTACCGTACGCAACCTTCATCCTCCTGATTGATGTTTCGAATATACCTAGCGCTTCTGGCAGGGTAAGTTTCTTCCTTCCAGCTTTGTAATGGATTCTGCTAGAGAGCAAAAGTTTATCACTATGTAGGTGAGATTATTTACAGTTGTTTCTTCTGCCATCCACTGTTGAATTATTCGAATTGAACTTGCGTCTATTGGATCGAACATGTTGATGATTTCCTGAGTACAATAAATTGCTGGGTAAATAATTACTTCTCGTTTACTCACTGTATATGTATATATAAATAAATTAGAAAAACTGTATATATAAAAGCATACTATACAAGTATATCAGGAATACATTCCTTTATTTTCATCATTACTTATCAACCTCAATAAATCTGGGTGAGACTCTAGAGTCTGAGGAATTCATTAAATAATGTAATATAGTCGATTATACATGTAGTAATGCATAAAATACTATGCCTTCAGGGTGTTGAAAAGCGTCGAATAATAATGAGCTGCCGAAAACCATGTTCCCCATCTCGTTAGCATAGGTTTAGGTGGCAAAGGAACATCAGGAGCTTTGTTCCTGAAGAACTCACATCGGAATGGCGCCTTCAAACAAATCTTCTTCCCGTTAGAAATGAGTTTATCTACGTCAGGAAACTGTCACCTAACCTCCTCAACAATCCTGTGCAATCCATGCGCAACGCATGTCAAATATATTATATTAGGATACAATACTTCAAAAGATGATGCATATTTTTTCATATATGCCGCAGCATCCGTCACAAGGAGTACAACATTATCGAATTCAATTCCATCCGGCCAAAGCTGGGACAGTGAGGCGGATATAAATTGTGCAATTGTCGTGCTGTTGATTCTGTCCAGTTGTTTGGAGTTGACAGGAAATACTCTTGATTCTTCATCTACATTTAGTGTACCTACTATAGCATTTGATATCTGCCTCCCCCTTTCATAAGTCGTTTCATCCACACTTAACCATATTTTATTGTTTCTTATGATTTCCCTTATCTTCGTTATTTTCTCATTGTAATGTCTATCCACGTATATTTTCCTTACTGTTGATTCGTGAGGTACGTTAAACCCACTATACTTTTTTAAAAATTCCTGCGTTTTCTAGCTTCCAAATCGGAATGTTGGCCCTCACGAAAGCATGACAGAGATCCAAATAGAATTGAGAATGCGACTCAGGAGCGTTGTCGTTGTTTTCATCTCTTCTTTCTGAATATTAGACCTACGAATACAGTTCAATTGAATATAACACGGTTTACATTTAAAGACACCATTATCAACACGCAGCACATCACGACCGAACTCCTCAATCAAACTTCTAATACGAATAACTTCACTTTGTTTAACCTTGGTTATGTTTTCTTCCTCACCACTTTTGCACTCAACTGACAATGACTAGTAGAAGTGTCATAGTACGTTTTCTATTCTAAATTACCGAAACAATGTGCATGGAATGGGATACTAAAACAAATGGTTCATGTTCATACATATTATTTCAATAATTTAGAAAACATTCTTTTGCAGATATATCTCGCATGAAAATAAACACTTTATAGTTGCTTGAACCACAATTACCAGTTTTAGATTTGCATTTTTAGTCAAAATAGCTCTTATAGCGTTTTAGCTATTAGAGCTATTTAACTAAGTTTTTAAGGTCAAAATAGTTATAACAGCATTAAAACTAGAAATCTGGGCTCTAGTTATAGAACTAGTCGTCTCCAGAATGGGACTTCGCCCGAAGAAGAAACAATACGCCTGACTACTTTGAAGGAATATCGCTAGCTGTGACTCAACAGAATTAAGGAACCCAGCATCATGACCCCACACCCGTGAAAGGATGTGAACGTCACCCTGACATCGTCCGAAGCACACAAGATAAGGTGTTCCAAACTGTGCAACTGTTGAAAGATTTAACCCGACGAGATTTCAACAACTGGCGAGTTTCCAGAAGACACGTCAGCTAGGTGCGGGCTGCACCTCACAACAAGTTTGGAGTTCCGGTGATTTCTTCCCATCAGAATCATGGTAGCCTGTGCTGGTCCTCATCCACTTTCACATTCCCCATCGGTAGCAGGCCTGGTGTCTTTCATTCTCTCCAATCTCTCTTACCCATTCTCTCCAATCTCTCTTACCCTAGCAAACTTCAGAGTGGTTCGGAAGCAGAAACAGTAAATTGGCACTTCCGTAATGATAGGAAGCACACCTCGAGGAAGCAGCAGAAACAGCCCTACACTAATAACCCATAGGCAAGGACTGCTGTAAGTTACAGGGTGTGACGTCATTGGGATCAGCGCCCGCAACTGATGGCAAAAATCTTGATGAGCTACTTGCAAGTTTGAGGCGCTAGATTTTCTAGTAAATTAGATACCTAAGTCAAGTCTAACTGATGACCCCATTAGCAAGTCTAGCTCGTTAAGTAAACAAGTCTGCCACTACTTAGTAGCAGCAAAACTAGCAGCAGTAAATACAGAACCGACGTACATCGGGACTTCGCAGCCCGCGACCCGCCTCAGTCAACTGGCTGTAATATACAACATAATATATTAAATCGCAAAACAACCATGACCAACTCTTTCAGCTTAGTCCGGGAGAGTAATTGCAGCAGCTACGTCTCAACCTCCTCACTGGACAGCGGCCAAGCCGCTACAGCCTACTGAGTCGCTCCTAATCACAGTCCACTTACCATAGTAGTTATGTCAGATAGTAAAGCCTGGCGTTGCAAAATAGTGATGTTACACGAAAGTGTATCAGCCAATAGCGTCACGCCTTTTGCAGCAAAGAATCCTGGGTAATCCCGAATCCGACGCATCTTGGGTAATTACACAATTTGTGGCGTCGTACGTGCGACAGGCGAAGTGTGCGTCGCAATTGTTTATTATATAAACGTTTGTAAAACTGTTCAATTGTAGTTTATTGTGCTATTCATGCATACATAACGTTGTGCTTTATAACCTGTTGTATTACAAAGTTTTCTTGGGGAATAAAAATCGTCGAATTTTCTCTTTTTTTTTAACCTTTGCAAAGCATTCTAACGCGCGCAAAGCATTTACTTTTACTTAGGTAAACATTTTTCGGCCAATTTCCCCAGTACTTTTTATGGCGCTAAAAATCAAGATGCAATACAATACAACATCAAATCTGTGGTCCATTAATTTCCTTTATTTATGTAATTTTGTGTATGGTATGTATAGTTCCAATTTGATCGATGTAATAAATTATAAATAATTGGCGGGAAAGTCTTTCTGGTGTAGTACAACGGGCCGTCCCTCGCGCACACTTTTGTTTACTCAGACTGGTGACTTGACGGTCGCCCATTGGCAGAAATCGATGTAAGTCACGGCGGTCAATGAGTAGCTTCAGTTGGCCACCCGAGTGTTCGCTTAGAGCTAATATATAACTATCATTAGTTAAAGACCTGTGCTCTCTTAATTAATGCCACTACCAGGGCTGCCAATGGGATTTTTGAGAAAACTCATCATCTTAGTGAAAACTCCTTGCCTTAGCGGCCTTGGTTGCTAAAGGACAGATACACAGACACGCCGAAAACTCTACATCCCCACGAATATTCCAAGGTCAGTAACAAAAGCTTGAGGTGTAGGCTAGGTATCCAACTTAGAGACGGTGCTTGGTGGCCCACTGAGACCATTTTTCCTTGGACTGTCATTCTTAGTCTTCAGTAATATTTTTCTTATGATAAGTTTCAAATGCAGGACCGTTCAGCTAACAGTTAATTCTTCGGGTAATCGTCATTTAATAAATCTCGCTTACAGCGATTGTAGTGAAGTGGTCAATATAAACTAATAACGATTCTGTGAAAAATAAAATAGAGAAACGATATTTCTCCGCACCACCTTGGATATGTTCGGTTGGTCGCTAAAATGAAGCCTTCGAGTTGACTTCTTCGATACTTCAAACGGATGCGCTGCTGTGGCCTGCTGAATTAAGTTTTGGGAACTTACTCTTAATAATATGGCACTGTTCAGACTACTAGAAACTCAAGCTTGCTCCGAAAAATTCAGTTATTGGTCAGCCCAACGTAATCGCATTTCCTCAAGCACTCGAAGCATGATTCAGAGTGACCAGTCAAACCTCGACGCCACGCCCACTTGAAAGCGTCCTTTGTCATACCGACCACTAGCTCACCGAAGCAACGTAATAATACAACATAGTAGGCGAGTATCCGCGTCCAGTTTGATACAGCGTAACGATGAAGGGGGTCTCTAAATTACTGTTTTGAGTCATCATCACTATTCACAATACCACTGAGTTCTTTCAAGCTCCCACTTTTAAAAGCATATCACTTGGAATTCAAATAAATGTGTATTCCTTAATTTGCCACCTTGAAATGCAATCGCCATTCAGAACATCCCAAATACGTTCAACTTAACCAATATCTCTGTATGCAATTGATGTGCTTCATTGAATTCTAACCAATATTCAGAATGTCCTCCGGATACTCTCGATTCATCGACGTGCGGTGTAGTCAAGTAGCCGGAGAGCAACATCTCAGTCTCAATTTGTATTATGCAATTTTCATGTCTGTTCTGCTGAGGAAGGGGGTTGATTAGCCTCTTCGAGCTATCTAGTGAATCAGTGTTAGCCGATTCGATTTAGCGCTGCCAATACTATGTCGTAATCTAAATGATAATTAAATATACCTTGAGTTTCTTTTGCCCCAAATATAACAAGCTAAACGCATTCCCATTTAAATAGGTTCTGAGAGCGCCCACCTCCGCCAAGCACGGCAACGTTAACGAAAAATTCAAATTGGTCCTAGACTACGACTTCCTATTAATGAACATCAAAATCTGATCATTTGTGCCTTTTGACAGAAATAACCAGTAAGTAAAGAATGTAACGGGAGGACTCAATGGGACTAAAATAAAACATAGCCGTGACCGCATGTAGCCAAATGACGTAACAACGACGAGTCGAAGTATTTGATGGTCGAGCCTTACGCCTTCGTAGGTGAAGTTCTTAATCCTAACCAAAAATATAGGCAGTGTTTTATTCTTGAGGCGACAGAAACCATAGGAACAGTCATTGCTCAAACTCTCTGTGTTTGACGACAACCATTTTACTGAGTAGTGACTATGGGCGCAGCTCCAGCTGGCCAGTCAGGAGCGGGAAATTGAATGAATCAAGTCGAAAAAGCACAGTGATATGTTTAAATATATTTTATGAAGTGCACTGTGAACTGAATATCAAGTGTAAATAAAGCTTCCCTTCAAAGAAGAAGTTAAATCCTTAATAAGGTGAGCTAGCTGGGAGAAATACCTGACAGCTTACTGAAAAAGTCTGTGTATAAAATGGTCGAAATAGCACCTATACACCGACCAAGCACCAGTGTACGTATCTGTGGCCTTCTTACAAGAAAATACGCACCGTTTCTCCGGTGTTTTTGATCTGTTTTTAATTTTTAAGTCCTTAGAATCAGATGGTGGGTTAACTTCTCTGGAAATTTGGTCAGCACGAAGAACACGGTTTATGCGAAACTCGGTAAATCTTTATAGGTACTTATAAAACTCTGACAATCTTGTTTGCTTCCGTGCCTGTATGTTGGCTTGTACAGTATGTGCACACATTCTCCGCTGTAAGATAGGAAGTTATCCGAGCGGTGGAGATTTATTGAGACTATTTATATCAACGATGGTATCAATAGGGAAGAACCTGAGTCACTTTAGATATAAGAGACACAAATGAGTGACCTGCACCATCACATCGGCCACTTATTCAAGCACAAGCGAATTAGCGGAACATGTTGGCAAGAGATTATCGCTCAGCACTCAGGAAGAGACACACAATAAAGGAGCGTCATAACTTAGATAACGATTGCTGTGTACTAGAAATTTGACATAACCTACTCCAAGTTCACAACTCGAGCAGAAGAAAGGCGAATAATTGCGATAGGTTTTAAATGACCCAACGTGTCGCAGGCAGTGCAGTATATTTGTAATATTATTCTGCTTGTCGTTTTATCAGTACGTACGTCCATCTGTTCATCCATACGTCTGCACGTTTATGCTTTCAGCATTAGAACGGCGAGCATTCAACTTGCAAAAAGCCCTGATTTTGGCTGGAAGGATTTCGACCGAGCTTTCACCGCACAAATCGGCCGAGTCTGTTGTACTTTTTTCTATGGCTATCAAATCACATACAGCAATAATATGAGGGGCTACCGTTCAATATCCACGAGTCCCGTAGTTCTGTGAAAAAATCAGATGCGCCGAAAAGAAAAAACTTGAAACGTGTAGAATTACGAAGGGCTAATTTATCTGTAACTAAACCTCGGGAAACAGTGCTTAGACAAGACGTGCATATGCATAGAACAGTGCAAGAAGTACCTTCGTATCTGTCGCTATCAAGATACAGTTGCAAAATTCTTCTCTGGCATAATATACGCACTATTCATAGGTAAAAATAAAATACTAAGAGAGGTTAGACGAGGTGCGGTAAGGTAGACGGAGTTCGTCAGGATAGCTGACGGACATTTATTTAGACTGGGTAGGGTAAGTTAGAAATGCTGCCGCTAGTCTATATTATTACCTCTGAAATTAAGCCGAAAATGCCCAGGATTGAGGCAATATTTGGAGCCAAATGTGAATTGAAAAGCAAACCTCGAAACTCAGAAGAAAAAGTGAAATGTCACGTGCGTGGGTAAAATTTCACGAAATATACTTGTGTGCACAACAAAGTTGTAGCTACCTCGTAAACAGGCCTTAACTTATACTCCAGACTAACTTATATCTAGCCATTTGTTCTATCTCTGTCTCTCTACATCTAAAACAATGTCTTAATGCTCAGTTGAGCTTATTTTGTAAACATGTTAAATAAACTTGACATACAGTAATAATTAGTTGATTAGTTTGTTTGGTGAAAGGATAACGACAACAAAATGCGAGGTGTCAAGGGTTGGGTAATTGCCAATGAAGCGTTGAACAAGCCTGAGATGGCTGGTTGTCACGCTGCTACTAACCACCATCAGAAAAAAATATAATTAAATCATCCACCGTAACTTACCTGCAGCCCCATATGGCAGAATACAAGTTCCAGCAATGAATTCCATGCCGATACATATACTTGGGGCTATAACACTGACTGGACTCACGATTTTGGTTCTAAAACATGTCATCAACACTCGTATAAAAAACTTGGCCTAAGCCCATACGTTTCTCCCAACGATATCGTGAGGGGATATTGGGGTTCAGTCTGTGTTCCTTCTGATTGAAATAGAAAAAAAACTGTTTTAACGCTTGCCATCAAGCAAAACTGCTTGCATAATATGCAAATAGTCTTGAATGTAACGTCTTTTTACTCAACTGCCTTCATCAAAAGTTAGCATTCATTTTTCGGTCGGTTTAATTTCTTGATGTGTGGTGCAGTGACACGCAGATGACAGTTATGAAATCCAGCTAATTGTTTAAATTACTTTTGAGACAGGTGGTTAAATAGAATTTTCGAAGTAAATTCTTTGTTTTTGTAGCAAATACTAACTCGCATTTCAGTCAGTTTTAAGCATGAAAGTCGTACTCGTTGTTGTTACGTTAACCTTCTCATCGAATTTCCATACCTATATGTTGATATGAAAGCGATGTTTTCTATGTGTATCTAACTTAATTAATACAAAACTAGAAAGCTTACTGTATGTCTTGGAACAAGTATGGTCTTAATAAAACAGAACAAGTTGAAATGTTGTTGTCTTTATTTTTGCACTTTGGTTAATACCCCTCTGTAATCTCTACTCAGGCTTTCCAACTATATGATGGTAAAAATTAAACCAAGCGGGTAATTTAACAATACAGATAGCTTTATTCTATTATTGCACCACACTTATGTGATGAAAATTTTAAGTTGATAACTGGGGAAGGTGTATGAACATAGAGTGTAAATATATACAAGTAAAAGTCGAGAGGATCACCAATAATGATGTCATAAGTTCTAAGTGTTTTTATCTCTAGTAAATTCCTCAAGTCCTTTCTGAGCAAAACTAAAACGCTTGCTAGATTTTTACATTGGAATATTGACTTTCAAAATACTTAATGTGAGACATACCTCTAAAATATTACAGCAGTTTAGTATACATATATATATATATATCTTGAGAAACTTTCTAGTGCACTTGCTAGAACCATTAAAAGCTATACAGTGTTCGTCCGTTTGGAATTTTGTGGAGTCCAAAAACATACAACAACTTGGACAAAACACAGCGTGGCGAAATGCTCAGTTGGCTTCAATTCATTTCCAGATAATTTCTTGGACATTTACCTGAGAACGTGACAGCTAAATGCATTCGTGCATGCATGGACGTTTGTGGGATCCAAAAAAAAAAAAACATACAATTGAAGTAAAGCACAGTCGGGCTTAAAGGTCTAATTGTCTTTATACAGTATTTAGAAATTTTTTGCACACTTTTATGAGAACGCGAGCAAACAGTATATCCGCCTTTGCTTGGAAGTTTGTGACGTACAAAAAGCTGAGTATGGCTAAAATTTCTAGTTGTTTTTATCGTTAGGGAATTTCTTGGGCACATTTCTAAGAAGATATAAGGAAAATGCGCCGAAAATTGCTTGGAAGTTTGTGACGTAAAGAAACCTCAGTATGGCTAAAATGTCTAGTTGTTTTTATCGTTAGGGAATTTCTTGGGCACATTTCTAAGAAGATATAAGGAAAATGCGCCGAAAATTGCTTGGAA
>LQNS02020120.1:15556417-15567004 GCA_001587735.2 Parhyale hawaiensis | reverse complement strand
AGCGCCCCCCCTGACCCCCGCTAAACCGGTAGTGCATTGGCCGTTACAAACCGGAAGCTCGCGCGCGAGGGTAGCCGCGAGGGTAGGTTACCCTCAAAAACGGGGATCTCGCTACATTACCCACTACTGCAGACTAAGGAAGGCACCTCTTATTCAGGCTAGGCACATCAAAGCTTGTCTATCTTTTGCTACTGAACATCTGCATAAAGATGTAAGCTTCTGGTCATCAGTGCTTTGGCCAGACGAGACTAAGCTTGAGCTTTTTGGTTACAGGGACGTTGTCTTCGTCAGGCGTAAAAACGGTGAAGCTTTTAAACCCAAAAACACTGTTTCAACTGTTAAGCATGGGGGTGGACGTTTGATGCTTTAAGGTTGTTTCTCGGCCAATGGAACAGGAAACCCAGTGAAGATTAATGGCCTCATGAAACAAGACCAGCACATCAAAATTCTAAGTGAAAACTCGAAGCAACCTGCGGAAGCTCTCAACCTGGGCCCAAATATGACCTTTCAACAAGACAACGATCCAAAACATACTACCAAATCAGTGAAAAAAAATGGCTTGTTGACAACAATGTAAGCGTTCTGGAGTGTCCAAGCCAAAGTCCGGATTTGAATCCGATTGAAAACTTGTGGGGATCTTCAAGGAAAATGTGACTGCGAAGAAACCCAAAAACCTTAAACATTTGGGACAAATTCCTGTAGAGGAATGGACTAACATTTCTCAAGATGTTTGTGAGAACCTAGTAGTTAACTACCATACAAACCACAAGCAAACAAAATCATATATTTTTCACATGGATGCTGGGTCCAACGTGTTTAGAGCACAGAATCCTGAGGTGTTCATGCTTAAGACTAACATGGGAACAACACTGAATACTAACATATGAGATATGCAGCATTTGTTGTGCAGTGTTCCACTTAATACATGTAACAGAAAGCAGAGAAAAATTGTAGTGGCCTGTCATAATGGTAAAACGTTTACACTTGAATAATCAACGAACAAAATCATGTATGGCGTTTGGGGGTCTCAATGGACTACAATGTAAAGCGAAATATGATTGCCTCTCCCATGTAGTTTTAAGTACATAATTGGTAATACAAATCGTACTTCGTAATCCAATAGGTCTATTCAATTCTTTAATTTCCTTATTATTCTGGCATATCTAGAATGAAAAATATAAAACAATTGAAATTTGGATTGCGATTATGTATAACATTTTTTGTCTATCTGCGACAAAAATGGAGAAAATTTAGTACTAAAACTAGACATGCTACGGTTTAAGATGCGATGTGCGTTTTCCAAGGTGTAATATTTCATATCCATTATAATCTGATATGCATCATGAAGTTTAGAAATGAAATAAAATAAATTGAACGTATTACAGATTGAACTTGGGCAATCTCACAGTGAAAGAGAGAAATAAATGTTATAGTAAGGGGTAAATTGTGTTAACCTGCTAGAAACTAAAGTGACAAAATGGCTAAGTTTTGAACAGATATATCTATATATTTTCATCCTAATTGATAAATTGATGATGAGGAAGAATTTAAAAAAAAAAACGATATGTTGCAGTTTGAATTGCGGTGCGTGCTACATGTGGTGTAATTAAAAAAAAATATGTATATATCCTATATTTGTGACAGGAATAGAGAAATCTTGAAATGAAAATAGAATAGAATAGATAAACTATGTTGCAGAGAAAAATACGCTGCACGTTTCTAGTTTAATTCATTATCTAACTGTGATTCCCCCATTTGTGACAGACGAGAATTTATTGGTGAAAACAGCTCGTGGGTGCAGTAGAAAAGTAGAGTAATCAGAGACCACGTTGGAAGATACGAATTAACTGAGATGTTTGCTATGCTCGAGAGAGTGTCTGTCACGTTTACCTTAAGAATTTTAGCAATGAAGCAGAGCAAAAATAAATCATTTTCCTACATGGATGCAGCACCCAACATATTAGGAGAGCGCAGCAATATGCGTGTTTTATTCTTAGTCTTAAAGCTAACATGTTTTTATATTTATTCTTAAAGCTAACACATGGGACAAAATTTGCCAGACGCCAGATTGTGTTTACGTTTTCATTCTGATAAAAATACGGAAAATGGAAAACTAAAACTAGACATACTAAACAGTGTAAAGTGCAACAAGTTTTGCCAGATTATGATCAACGATTTCATTCTATCTCTGATTATATAGTTCGATTTCTTTACGCTTGTGCAGACGGTCTCTTCCATGGTCCTCCGCAAGGGAGAAGGTAGAATCCTAGTAGCATAGGTCGGCCACCTCAATCAGCGGCCCACCTTCTTAAACGGAGGGGGAGGGAGAGCCTATCTAACTTGAAAAGAAAAAGAAAGAAATTCTCGCCAGCAGGAACTGCGGCAAGCTACAACATCTCCTACGGAGAAGGCACTTGGGACCCTTGGGTCCGTGAGGTCCAAACAATATTTTGGCAGGGAAAGGGCCCCTCCAGAATCTACCCCTGGGTTGAATAAAAGAAGATTAAAAAAAACGTAAACGTCTGGCTGCTCCTATTGCAAATAAAGGCTGTGCAATTAATTATTAAGCTAGGTCTGAATATGTTATAACCCTGTATATTTCCTATTTTTGTTAATTACTTACAATAAGTACATTTGTTCCCAACAATTTGTCATTATTTTACCTTTGAATAACCCTGAAAGTTTTACTATTAGCAGTTGTTTCAATTTGATAGAAAGTGAACGAGTAATTTAAATATTTTATAAAAATACCAAGGGTATAAATAACTTTGAGCCTAACTGTACACATTCCAAGCAAAAATTATAGCGAAGCAGTGGCGACCAATTATTCCAACAGCTACACAGTGCAAGGCGTAAGGCTGTTCAACGAAATGAACCACATTCGAAATTTTACGTCTATGAAAGTTATAGAGTCCGCAAATGTGCTGGACTCTCATTTTTTTAAAAAAGCTGTGAGTTAAACCAGCATTCAGTAAGAAAGAACGTGCACTGTTAAGATAATGCACTGCTGCCGTTCGCTTTGCAATGGGCGGAAACTTCAACGAAAAATACAGTATAGTAACTCCACACACTTGAGGCAGGGGTGTAGTACGTCACCTGGACCTCGTGCGAGAAAGAATTACTGTCTCTTAATGTCCTTTAAGCTGAGCGAGAACATGCTGCGTTACATGCTTTGCTTCCCCCAAAGAATACAAGTAGAGTTCTAAAAACTTTTGATCCCATCGCGACTGCTTCCCTCAGGCGCTGGGGCGTTCCAAGGAGCCCTTGGTCAGTTTTTTCCCTTAGTAATTTCGTGCAGTAGGCGGCATCACTTGGGACTCGACGTTCGCTTTGCGTCATTAAATTCTGACTAGCAGACGTGTTATCATCCCCACGTGCGGTTGATTCAGAATGTTACGGCGCATATTCAAGGTTATCCGGTACCATTCTCAAGATATTGAATAGTTTGCTGATAATATTTGGTAGGAGGTCGGTTATTGTACTAGACCAGTGTTTCCCAAGCTATGGTACGCGTACCCCTTGTGGTAAGCGAGTGCCTTCCAGGTGGTATGCGAACACATGCGGGGTCATGAACGATTTTTAGTCATTATTTTTTACCTAATAACAATGTTTGTTGCCTAACACAAGATAATCTGGCAATGGTTTGTAACTGTATCCACACGCCACCCACCTGGTCTCAGGAACCACGGTTAAATTTGAACAGTACACTTACTTAATGCGTTAATTATTATCGCATTAAGTAGATAATATAAAATACTACTAATACTACATATTAGCGGCTTGTATGTAGTATTAGTTGCATTTTATCAACAAGACAACAAAATTTGTGGCTGACGGCCACAATGTAGTTGCTGGCTGTGCGGTACTTGCTCCTACCCGACGTTAGCCTGTCACATTGTTCCCCAGCTACTGATTTCCCCTGGACGAGGGAGTGCGAGCAGAGGCTCTCAGCCTTCGTAACCATCAAGTCGAAGATCCGGGACCGTCTGCCTGCGCCCGAGTAGCACAGGCTTCAAACTCGCCGCTCACTATGTACGCTTGCGACTATTCTATGTACGTGCATCGGTGTGCGTGCGGGCGGCGTTCTAGTTCGTGCGCTGTGCTGCTCGCTGAATCGCAGATTAAGTTAGGTTAGGAAAGGCTAGGTTTAGTTAGGTAAGGTAAGGCTAGGTAAGGTTAAGTTAGGTAGTGCTTATTGCAGTGCTTCTGGTGGTTGTGACGCGGCAAGAAAGCTTAAACGCACGCACCGCGATGAACGTACACAGCCTGATGAGTTTGACGCCAGTGGGCCCGGTAACATCATCCGATCTGCTGTGAGCAAAGTCATGCCCCGCATTGATCAGCTGGTGGAGAAGAAGCAGATGTAGCCCTCGTATTAAGTTGTTGTTTTCTTAGTTCATTTGCGTGTTCTATTTGTACAAGTATGGAAATTAAATTATATGTGAGCGAATTTAGTTTCTCTGGAACCAGGTGGTATGCGTCAACTGTGCGGGACCTCCAAGTGGTTATCGATCTCAAAAAGATTGGGAAACACTGTACTAGACATTTTGGGCCGTATCTTGTGAATCTGCATTTTCTTTGCGGATTTTCCTAGCTGTTCTGAGAGCACATCTCGCTCGTAAATGCATTTTTTATATATGTAAAAAACAAAACAAAAAAACTCGTCAATTTACCATTGTCCTATCTAAGTTCCGGCGCACACGACAGTCTCTTGAACTGCATTTGTCGGTTCACTGCACAGCGTTCGAAAGTGTTGCTGCATCTGTAGAAACCATAAACTCAACAAACAAGTAAGTGCCGCTTCTTCCGAGTAGTTGCTCACCTCAGATTTGAAAATCTATTCAAACCTTTTCTGGTGGCCATCCATAGCTAGTTCGCTGCTGTGATAGTCAACATTTTGGGAAATTTTTTGGTAGACGAACAATTGTGCTTGCGAGGGCTCAGACAACCACCATTCTGAGGCAGTGTAAATATGCAACCAACGACTATCGTGTGCAGCTGGCTTTAATCCGATTCAGGGTTAAAACCAAACTACATCCCAGAGACGCCTACAAATCGATTGCGCACGCGACGACCGAACAGCAAATTGGACAATGTTTTGCCATATTCATAACGCGTCGGAAGAATGGTTCTCGTGGAAACCTACAGCCCGCAGTACAGCATAACGTCAGCCAACAACACGCTAATAGAATTTCAACAATATTCTCTTTACACATAAGGATTGCCCCATAAGTTTACAAATTACAAAGACTTTAGTACGCGTCGAAGTCAATATATTCAAAGCTGGTTGCGTGTGTGTGCTATTTGGCACCTGGTGCGTATACACACAAGCATAATATGCGTGAACTACAAACCTACACCCTTACTTCAGCGTGTTCCATTTCACACTATTTGCTATTTACAGTCTTTTGCAAACGTTCTGCTATGCAAACGGATGATATTATTGGTAGAGAACGTACAAAATGTAATAAAGGGACTGTCTGCTGCAGTCAGCTCTACTCACCGCAATGAAGGGACTGTCTGCTGCAGTCAGCTCTACTCACCGCAATGGAGGGACTGTCTGCTGCAGTCAGCTCTACTCACCGCAATGAAGAGACTGTCTGCTGCAGTCAGCTCTACTCACCGCAATGAAGGGACTGTCTGCTGCAGTCAGCTCTACTCACCGCAATGAAGGGACTGTCTGCTGGAGTCAGCTCTACTCACCGCAATGGAGGGACTGTCTGCTGCAGTCAGCTCTACTCACCGCAATGAAGGGACTCTCCGCAATGGTGAGCAGAATAGGAAACGTTCCCACGAGCTCGAAGTAATCGGCGGGAATTTTTCCAGGTTTGGAGTCGATGACACTCATGATCTGCGGTTAATTAACGATTTTATTTTAAAAATTGCATTTCATGAAGTGCATTTTGCTCACAGAAATAACAGAATAAAATAAAGAAAATTAGAAAAGATTTAATTGTCCAATTTACCATCGAAAAGGCTAACCCTGCAAGCAACATCAAGTATCACAAATGTACGACGGTTTTGAAACCCCTATTTTAAGCTACACTTTCCAGAGTACAGCGCGCGCATGCTTTACCCGCTCGACCAGCATCGTGATAGGCAGAAAGAACTATTAAAGACAATTCCTTAACTGCCATTACGAATTATGAACAGTTCTTTTTTCATGTAACTTTTGGTTTCACGGAAAAGAGGTCGGTAAAATTTCGCCATTGTAAAATTGCCTGCTTTCTCATCTTGAGGTAAAATATAGTTTAATTGAGAATAAAACAGGCAGGTGTAATGTCTCTTCCAGAACTGCATAACAGCCAAGAGGAACTAACAATTTTCGTATAACTACCAAAGAGCTGTAATACAGAACAATGTGTAGCCATACATGTGGTCATTTGCCGGAATATCTCTACAGGTGCAACAGTCAAGGCTTGGTGTTAATTCCCAGTGCGGTAGATCTTCTCCTAACTCGAGCAGATATCGGGGAGGAGCAGGCATATGTAGAGGACCATTGCGTGATAAATCAGGAACTGGAGAGAAACAACAAGGAGGTTTGATGGAAGGAGGGAGCACAGCCACATTTCGCTCTAGGGGCCAGGGAAGTTTTTGTTCTTCGATGGCTGCTCCCTCCCCACCAATCACAGGGTCTCCACCATCCCTTCCCACCAAGAAGAGGCTTCAAGCCGATCCCATAACAGTCAATCATCGCGACTTCAGCCACGCCGAAAAAATCAGCTTCAGAGCTCTTCAGCCGTTGCTAGCTCCTTCTCATTAAAACTCCTTGAGAAACAGCGACCCCATATGAAAATGGGAAGGTAATCAAAAGGAAAGGAAGTGGTAGATCTTCCCAAACTGTGCTTCGCATGATCTAGACTTCGGGGGCCAAAGCGAAGCAAAAGTTCAAAGGAGTATTGTGGGGAAGCTGAATATTTGGGCTTGATGGTATTCTTGCTACACCTGAGATAGAGGACATCTGTTGGTCTTATTTTCCTTGAGTCGCCTTTTAAAAGTCTGTGCAGGCATAACAGAGTGCCGAGGATCCTCCATTAATGCGGTCTGTCCGGACCAAGACTAGTCGCTAATAATGGAATTTCCGTACTGTTGGGTGATACTCAAAAAATCAGTTTAGTCAACCAGTAACTTTTTTAATCTTTTCAGATAATAATAAAAATAATTTTGCAACTTCTGACACTCTTAACCTTCATCACATTTATTTAAAATGTTTATCTCCTTTTCGATACTTAGTTTATTTTTACTCTTTTTAGAATTACTGCTTGAGGGGCCATTTTACACACAAATGCTTCTATTGTGAAGTAACCGGCATCAGCCTACGCGTTGGAAGTGATTCCGAAACTGAAAAGTTGCGTTGTGGTACCGCGTAAAGGGATTCTGAGTCGCATACCTGGATCAAAATTTCTACCGCATGTATGGAGAATCGCCAGTATTAATTAACCGACCAACAAAGGGGAGGCGTCAGGGCAGTGTTATAGGAGCAACCATGGTAAACTGAACGTTTTAACAGGAGCGACCAACACTATTAACCTTTTATTTTTTTCTACACATTCTCTCACTAATCACCAAAATAGAAGTTAGGACTATCAAAATTACAGATCTTTTATTTTCTTTGTTCATGCTGCCATTACCTAATCACCATGAGAGTCCGGGGAGACACCAAGGCTACGAACCTTTTTTTCTGCACACGTACATACCTACTAATCACTATAAGAGTACTGGAAAAACCCAAGGCTAGAATCTTTTTTATTTTTATTATCTTTTATTTATTTATTTTTTTTTTGCGCATGCTCCTAGCAATCACCAATAGAGTACGGACGGGGCAAGCGAGACTTTATATAAAACTTTTTTTCTGCATCTACTTCCCTGCATTCACCAAGGGAGTGTTGGGGCGGGCGAGACTGCACGTTTTTATCTCCTTGGCAAGTTTGTTCACACTAGTTTTTCACACAAGTTATGCAGGCGCGCTGGGGCTGCCCCTACAGAAAGACCAACTGAGAGACGGACATGCGGGACGGATTGAAACCACCAAGACCTCCTTTGTTCCCAAGGACGTTTCAAAAAAACAGAGGCGGCGCGACTTAGTGACAATATATATATATATGGCCCTAGCACAGGAGTAAAGAGGTCGGAACTTTGCGACTTTCCGCTTTTCAATTTTATGAAAGAGCAACGATTGCCTACTTCTGTTAATTAAAGAACTGTTGACGGACAGAAATGAACTGCGGACGGCTCACAATGTTCTGTTGTTCGGAAACGTTGCTATATCACTGAAAAACTGAAAACAAAATTGTCTCACAACTAGCAAGACTTCACGTGCACTTACGGGAAATGCCTCTCTTGGCGTGCTTGTGTTGCACGAAAACTGCATATTGCTCACCCTGCCACTGCTCATGAAAGAAGACTTTTATGAAATTAATAGCCCACAATAATACACACCTTGTGTGTCAATGAACAGTGATGAACACGTAATTTAATATGAGTTCCGGTAGGACTCTCATATATGCAATTTGTATATTTTCCATGTTGTAGGAGCACACCAAGGCGAGTATATGCCATCATTGCTCTGCAAAACGTGCTAATTTTGAAAAAAAAATCTTTTCCTAGTGATATTCAAGAAATCAATGCGTCTGGGGCATAAGGCAGTGTCCGAACGCTTGTACTAATTCGATACGCGCCATTTTGTTGCAGGAATTTAGATGTAAATATTTTCTTCCTGAATGAACTGCTCCCCGATGTAGCGAGGCGAAAGTGGTGGTGTATAGGCTACAAAATAATAATACTTGCACTTCGCAAACATTATCCATTTGGAGCTCAGTGCCTCTCAGAATCTGGTCTCTAAGATGTTGATGTGCATTCAAGAGCTGTGGGTTACCGCGGAAATTCTAGTTTAAGTTTTATAATGATCGTGTTAGAAAATTTTAGATCACTAGACTAGATTATATCACTATACTAGCATTGTTCGCCGTCAAAACTATACATAACTAGTGGACTCGTGCGTGAAGAATTCACGCAATAACCCATACGTTTGCCTAATGCCTCTAGGCCAGTGCGGAATCTCCTCTTCTCTTATTTGCTTCTTAATTTTCTTCTTTTCTTCATTGATCCTTTGTCGCGCTGTCATCCTTAGGTCTTCTATATAGACAGGCAGAAGTAACATCTTGAGTAAAACACTCCAACAAACTTAAACAAAATGGCAGCTTATATACAATGTGTTCGTTCCGTAGCAAGGATACCGTTGATACCGTCTTTCCACCTCAACTATGTGTTTCATATGAGGTGCTCAAATTTTGACCTATGAAGAGAAAACTGCTTCGTCAGAGGAAAACAGTAAGCTAGAAGAAACTAGAGCACTCTGAGAGCGCATACCTCCGCCAAGTGAGCCAACGGTAGCAAAAATTCAAATTGGCTCTGAAGCCATAATTTTATTTGTATAAACTCCAAAATCTAATCATTTGTGCCTTTTTATATTAATAACAGATCCGTCCATAACTTTTTGAGTTGTACTGCTAACAAACGTTATGACAAATATGAGTCAAACATACAAACAAACCAACTGATCTGCACCAAAATTTGATCATTTATGTCTTTTATCATTACTAACAATCCCTGTAAATTTCATAAAGATCCATTCAGCATTTTTTGAGTTATTGTGCTAACAAGCATAAAATTAAAAACAGTGACAAACGAACGAACAAACAAACGGATCATTACCAAAATTAGGTCATCTACTCTTTGTTATATACCTAACAACTCATGTTGATTTCATCAAAATCCATCCATAACTTTTTGAGTTATGGTATCGAAAAAATTGACGCAGAAAAACAAACAAATGGCTGGACATATCTTCACCAAAAGTTAATCATCTGTTCCTCCAAACATACCTAACAATCCCTGTAAATTTCATCCAAATCGGTTCATAACTTTTTGAGTTATCTTGGTGACAGACAGACAAACAGACAAAGAGACAGACAGACAAACACGACGAAAACACAACCTCCTTGGCGGAGGTAATAATTGTCTACTGCCTGTGAAAACTTATGTTTCGTCGGTTTCGTTGACAATTGCATCAAAGTGGGCAGAATAGCTTATGCAACGAAATTATCTGTGGGAAGAAACTACGAATCAAGAAGCATGAGAGTGCTACGAAAGCTTCAGATATCTTCAGTGCTACGATTTCAACTTCGGCAATGCAAGAAATGCATTCAGACATAAGGTCGCCCTATACTTTGCCGTAGATTCGATGTATGGAGAGGCTAATACTCTTACAAATCAGACTAAGACTGCGATGTCTTCATTGTTGGAATTTCAACTGTCTCTGCTTAAGATACGTTTGCCATCTTCTGCAACCCGGCCTATTTTTTGCCCATCACTTTCAATGGAGCTTGAGAGGACAACCAGAGCCTCCAACCTGACCAATGTAGATTTGGATTAGAAGCAGTTAAAGAAATTTTGACACCCACAACGCGCGTTTCGCTGTTCTCCAGCTCATCAGGTGGGAGGGTCAAAGTTGGTAAATTTAGATCTTGAAATCTTGCGAAATTTAGAGAGGTTACCATAGGAAGGTGTAACTATGATACCGGCTGT
>LQNS02020120.1:15512118-15526962 GCA_001587735.2 Parhyale hawaiensis | reverse complement strand
ACTGGTAATGCTTATTTGTTAGCACTGGTAATACGTATTTGTTAGAACTGGTAATGCGTATTTGTTAGAACTGGTAATGCGTATTTGTTAGAACTGGTAATGCTTATTTGTTAGAATTGGTAATTCGTATTTGTTAGAACTGGTAATGGGTATTTGTTAGAACTGGTAATGCTTATTTGTTAGAATTGGTAATTCGTATTTGTTAGAACTGGTAATCCGCATTTGCGCCAGTGCCCTCTAAAAAGGGTGGTGCAGTCCGACCGCAGGGGGCGCGTTATGGGATGACCCCTCTTCTAGAAAAAGACGTAGAAAAAAAGAGGGTCATTGTTCATATTTATCACCCGCAAGCTGGACGAAAATCGCTTCTAGTGTTTCCGGTGACGGTTCCAGCGTAAGCTAATGATCAAAAGTTTAAGACCACTTGAAAAAATAAAAAATGTTTTAGTGATGAATAAATAAACTATTTCGACTTGGGGTCAGTAGATCGTAAAATTAAAAGTCGAGAAAGACAAAATATACCTGCTGCAACAGTTTATTAAGAAATGTACATTTTTCTCAGATAGTGAGTATTTCAGTTTATCAAAATTGTATGACCAGGGTAATAAATTTTAAGTTCTAGGGTACTTTCCGGCGTTTTAGATCAGTTACAGGATTGCACTGATAGTGGGAAGTTGTCACTATGCTCATAGCAAACAAACTCTCCGAAATAGAACGTGGTCGACTTGTTGAAATGCATAAGCAAAATTTGGCGCAGCGTGCAATCGCAGCTGAGATTCACCGGAGTAAAACTGTGATTTGCAACTTCTTAAAGGACCCTGAGAGTTATAAAACAGCAAATTTAGCGGTAGACCGACAAAAATTTCCGTTGCATTGAGTAGGAGAATTAAACGGGTTGTTTCTTGAGACAGAGGACGGTCTTGCAGGCTAATCAAAGTACTCGCACATGCTGAATGCAGTTCAATAACCATTAAACCATCAGGCAAAACTTACGACATAAGACCATGAAGAACAAAAAGCGTCTAAAAAGTCCTCGAATCTTTCCGCTTCACAGAATGGCCCGTTTACAGTTTGCTCGAGAGCACCAAACATGGGACCCTGAAACATGGTCTAAGGTTTTGTGTTCTGCCGATAAAAGTAAATATGGATGGCCTAGATGGCTTCCAACGACACTGGCATAACAAAGAGATGCCTCCTGAAATGTTTTTCAAGCGTTACAGCGGTGGAGGTTGTTATGGTTTGAGGTGCCTTTTCCTACAGTGGAGCAAAGAAGCTTCGGGACATGCAAGGTCGTTAAGCAGCTGCTGGTTATGGCGGTATGTTACAAGGATCATTTTGTCGATGGAG
This sequence comes from Parhyale hawaiensis, assembly GCA_001587735.2. Classification (NCBI taxonomy): domain Eukaryota; kingdom Metazoa; phylum Arthropoda; class Malacostraca; order Amphipoda; family Hyalidae; genus Parhyale; species Parhyale hawaiensis. Next base: position 15,525,618 of record LQNS02020120.1, on the reverse strand, counting down.
GGCCTCGTTTGTGTGATGATGAATGATTTTTCCAGCAGGATAATGCAACAATCCATCCTGTCCACCAAACTATGACCTTTCAAGAAAATGGGGTACCTGTTTTTCGTCATCCAGCATGTTCACCAGACTTTAACCCAATAGAAAATCTTTGGGATGGATGGTGAGAGATGTTTATGTAAAGAGTAAACAATTTTTGACAGTAAACGATCTTCGTAATGCCATCTCCAGAAGCTGGGGCAACATTCCTCCAACACTCATGGAAACCCTCATTTCTAGTATACCAAGAATAATTTTTGAGGTTGCCAACAAGAATGAAGGCAGTACTCATTACAAAGTTCAAACTTTGCTCACCTCAACGTAATTGTCGAACGTATACCTACGATTTCTGTCTGTGGTCTTATAATTTTGATCAACTGAAAAACTCATTTTTGGACAAAAATGTACATTTCTTAATAAATTGTTACCGCAGGTATTTATCGTGTTTCTAACCTTTTAATTTTAAGAATTACTAATCCCTAGTATAAGGAGTTTACTTATTTATCACTAAAACGTTGTTTGTTTTACATTTTCAAATGGTCTTACATTTTTGATCAGGAGTTAATATGAATTTATTTGTTTGTCTATCCCCCCAAAAAGAGGGTAAAGGAGCTGAGCAATGTTCGTAATTTTTTGCAGGAAGTCAGGTGGGTTGACCCAATGAGAAAATGCCAAAACTCTAGAGTAAGCTGGCCATCAAAAAGTGACGGCGATGAATTTTCACCCACCGCAGCTGATNTAACTCGCCGCTAACCCCTGACATAAATTGGGCCCTGAGAATAGCCATATGGATTTGAAAACAAAGTGGTAACATTAGTTACCTACTGTAAAGTAGGGCCAAAAATGACTGAAAATTTTGGAAACTTCGCCCGCTTTGTCAGTCTTGGTAATAATGTTAATTTAGACAATTAGAGTAATTTGGAAATTTTTTACCATTTGAGCAAAGTATATCGGAGAGTGAAAAGAATAACAAGATATATTTATAAATAAATACACATTCTAAAATATTTATGTAGTGTCGATTGAGTAAACCTTGAAATAATATTATATTAACGATGTGATTTTGAGGCGGGTGATAGAAGAGGAATGAAGAACAGCAGTATATCAACTGGACGTAACCACTAATTTCAGTAAACACAGCAAATATTTAGATGAGATTACGATTGTTGGTTTTTTCGGAGGGCAGTAATGTATTGGTTGAGAACAAATCGTATGTTCAGTGGTCAGAGAAATCCTGAAAACTACGTTACGATGGGAAGTGTTTAGTGGAGGGAAGGCAATCATATAGGTATTACCTGAAAACAAATCGTACTTCCAATAACTACAGTCAACCTTCAAATGACAGATTATGATGGAACGTGATTTTTTCGAGAACAGCCATAATAACTGGAGAAAAATATAGGGTAAAATAAATGTTGGACGATAGATGGATTCAGAAGCCCAATCTAAGAAGAAGCCGGCCTATGGTGCCAGGACCGTTTTAGCTATTCTAATTATTTTTATTTTATTTCTTAAAGGTCCGACCCATGTCCATTCGATTCCCATGAATTCACAATCCATTCCTCTTTCATTCACATTCCGTTCCCATTTCACTCCTCTGTCATTTCGTTCCCATTCTCATTTTGTTCCAATTTCCTTTCCATTTCTTTTTCATTCTCTTTCCATTTCCAAGGATCCATTCAATTCAGAGGCCCATTCCGAGTGAAGAAGCAAAGAAGTGAAGTGACGAGGTACCAGAAATTTCAGAAGTGCTGCCAACGATTTATTTTGCTGAAGCTATGAAGGCCTCTTCAGGAATTCTCACGGCAAGTTTGTGTTGTTTAAAAATTTTTTATTGTCTTTATTATACCGTGTACCGAGTATAAGCAGCGGCATGTCTGTACGGCTTCCAGCTTAGCTAGCAATTAAGGCAGTAGGTAAAACTGTCATGACCAACAAGAAGTAGTTTCTATTACATTTAAGTTAGCACAAATATCCATGCTTTATCATAATTATTAAGAAGTAGTTTCTACTCATTAGTAAGAATGCAATGACCAATGAAAAATATAATATATTCTCTGATATAATTAAGCTTGTGGATGATAAACCTGCAAGGATCGGTTAGACTATTACGATCTACTGATGTTAGTAGGATTAGTAAAGAGGTAATCTGAGAGTTTTTGAATGCTCAACAGCAAGCTGTGAAGAAGGACACCCCAATATTCAACTTTATTCAACGTAAAACCGTGAACGACATCTTCGAAAAGTGTGATTTAAAATTTGTATAAAATATATCCCTCAAACAAAAAGGGAATGTGCAAGCTCTCCATTTCTTAACCGCTTGGCGTAAGTCTTTGGATGAAGGGATAATACCGAACACCCACAAGTATATGCTCATAACTCCATTCCCCAATGCTGGAGATGGGTAGCATGGGTCCAGCTAAATAAAACCTGTCTCACTAACTAGCCAGGTCGTGGAAGCTTTCAAGAGCTTGTTTCGGGAACACCTAGTACACCCTCTAAACTATAATGATCTACTGGCATCAAACGAACGCAGTTATCGACAAAAGTGTTTCACCGCTTCACGACAGTTCGAACGCTATTATTCCAGGCTCTAAGGGCGTGTCTGTGTACATTTCTCTTTCACGGCTCTACCATGTATTTTCCTATTCCATACAACAAAAACAGCAACAATAAAAAACAACAACAACAGACAACTAATTTATTGAAATAATCTCATTACAAGAAGGTAAAAACACAATAAAACAAACCGGGCTTGCTGGTTCTACCTCAGCAAACAGAAGAAATGATTCAAAAGCCCGCTAGCTAGTCCTGCGACTATTTGGATCAGTAACACACCATAGAGTATTATATTGACACATCCACTCCATACAATTTATCGCAGGTACATCAACACATAACCAATTTAACGACGTGCAACGTTTAGCTAGGAAACTCCTAGTTGTGGTTCTAGTAGTATTCTTCCACCGTAAGCCTCCCTATCCACAGAGTACATGGGGATTGGAAGAGAGGAAAAAAGACGAGACGCAAGGATGTCGGAGAAACGCGGAACCCATCAACGACTCAACGCGCATGGAAACAGCAAGCCGAGAAAGAAGAGGAAGAACAGGACAAAGCATTATCATCAGCAGAAGTATGAAAGCGGAAGGCAGCAAAGCGAGCTCGAAAGACAGACGTCCCGAAGGCCTAGCCAATGGCTAACGTAACCTATACAGGGTCCTGGGCGCTGCTGCCCATAAGCTAGGAAGTACCACTACCGAAGAGAATGTGAGACTTATTTGAGATTTGAACTGATGCAGTGAAACAGATATTTTGATGCCAAATTGGACATTGTTCCAGATATTTATGGATTGATAGAAAAAGGAGGATTGGCATTTAGATTTTAACAGTAAAGGTAAAGATAGGTTGGCACCAAGTTTGGAACGAGTTGTTTAATGGTGAGCAATCTCCAAATGTCTACACATCACAGAAAATTCAGAGTCTCGTCCAAGGGTGAAATACTCAAATAGTTTCATTACTATAGACATCTTATATATATCATCCAGTGACATGACGTTATTGGCTCTATATGCTGCCAGAGTGTCTCTGGCACGACCACCAGTTAGTAGCCTGACGCATCTGTCCTGTAGGTGACGGAGTCCATGCAGCTGTCTGGCTACCCTTCCCTCACACAGGGACACAGTATGATAATTAGGGATATACTAGGGTGTAGTTCAATTTGTGCAAGATACTTCGCGGAATGTGTGAAGAAATACTGGCCATAACTCGGTAGGAACGGCATATTTTGGATCTAAGACGACGTATGTGACTAGCGAAAGAGAGTCTGTCGTCCAATATGAGACCCAGGAACTTGCATTCAGCAACCCTTTTCATATTGACACCGCGTATTGACAGCACCGTACAGGTTTGTTTGGGTCGGTTAGAGAAAAGCATGTACGACGTTGTATCAACATTTAACGATAGCTTATTTACACAAAGCAAAGTATCAATGAGCTGAAGTTGTCTATTAATACAGCCAATTAGTGAAGGGAGATCGTTACCCTTCATAAAAATGATGGTGTCATCGGCAAAATGGATAAAACGGAAAAGTGGAGATGACATATGCATGTCATTTATATATATATCAGGAAGAGCAAGGGGCCAAGTATCGACCCCTGCGGTACACCAATAGAAACTGGCAGCTTCTCTGACTTATGACTATTCACATCAACGTACTGAGAACTGTTACTGATACTCCAATACAATACCCAAGATACTCCAATACAAAGTCACGTACTCCAAGCAAACTTAGCTTGTCTATTAGGATCCCGTGACTGACAGTGTCAAAGGCCTTTGAGAAGTAAAAAAAACTGCCAGAAGATATTCCACGTCATTAAATGCTCTGTAAGCAGACTGAGCAAATGATAGAACTGCTTCGCAAGTTGATTTCTGAGACCGAAAACCAAACTGATGTTCATAAAAACATTGTTGACTGCGAAAAATTTACTAAGTCTAACGAACATAGTTTTCTCAAAAATTTTGTTTACGAAAGACAATGGGGAGATGGGTCTGGAATTGCCCACCTCAGCTCTATCACCACTCTTGTGGATTGGTATGACACGGGCTACCTTGAAGCAATCTGGGTAAGCTCCCCTGCATACCGAATAGTTAATAAAGCTAGCAAGTAGTGTAGCTAAATGATGTGATAAATGTTTATAGATAAACATAGGAATTAACATTGCATCACAGCTTTTCTTCGGGAATTATTTAATAACTGAACTAATTTCGGAAACGTCAGTCTCTAACCACGCAGTTGAGTTCTGTATAGAATTTACACAGCTCGTTGCAGCCCGCTCTACTATAAGAATGTTAGCACTCAAACCCTCAGCTACCGACGTGAAATAATTGTTGAACACGCTAGCAATACCAGGAGATTCCGTGACTTATACATTCTCTCGCCGCAAGCGACCGACACGCCCATCCCTAGCAATAACCTTGCGGCGAATATTCGCATCCGCGAAACAGCCGCACCTTTTTTACATCCGTGGATGGTGAAATGGTTACATCCACAATTGCATCCGCGGATGTTAGAACTGTAAAATCCGGAGCAAAGGAGGCGCGGATGCGCAGGTTTACCACTGTACACTAAGCTCATCCATAGTGCTGAAAACTATAAATTCTTATTTGAATTGAAATGTGTGCAAGCGCTGTCCCTGTCAACAGAGCACCATCTACATTTTTTTCCAAGCGTTGTATAAACTGCCGTCGTGAGAGGAGGTGTGTGTGTTTGTGGTGGGACGAATATTTGCATCCGCGGAACAACCGCACCTTATTTGACATCCGCAGATGTCAAGATGGCAAAATCTGCCATTACGTTCGCATCCGCGGATGTCCAAAAAAATGACATTCCACCCATCACTAAAACTAATTGCCCGTCTGCATCTGTATTCGATACAACGAAGATTTCAACACTTATTCTCCCAAGTTCACTTCAATCGGAATGTAACAGGGGGTTACTCGAGGTTTTCCGACGCCGCAGTCTTCACATTGAATAGTTGCCTACAATTTTCGGTAGGCGACTGGTTATTGTACTTATCATTTGAGACTTGAAGTGAACTTGAGGATGATATGACTGCTGGTTACAATTTAAAGACACAAATCGAAAGTGCGTTTGTTCGATAACGCTAAATTTCACGTGATGCACCTACCATTCATTGAGATTAGTTTAGACTTATGACGGTCTATGAGCCAGTGCCGCCATGTCGGCATCAGTTAGATGTCTGAGAAAAAAAAGCTCAGCCAAAGAGACGAGGCTTTTTTGAACGAAACTACAATGAAAGTTGATAATAAAAAAAATAGAAATGATTCCCAACATTAGCTTCGGAACGCCAAGCTTCACAGACGGCAGCCACCCTTTACCTGCACGAGATTATGAAAGAAAAAACCGACACGGACCGCTTGGGATGCCCCTGCGCCGAAGGGAATCCGTGGAGACGGCGTAACAGGTTTGAGTTTTGGAGAGCTCGTTTCGTACGGGCTTGAATTTACTATTCTCAAGAGAAGTATTGTATGTAATATAGCATGTTCTTTTTCAACTTAAAGAGCTTAAAATGATAATAAGTCTTCTTCGGACGAGGTCCAGGTGACGTTCTGCACCCCACCTCACATGTGTGGTGTCACGATGCTGTATTTTCTGTTGCAGCTTCAGCCAGCGAAAGCCAGCAGCGCATAATCTCCACAGTGCACGCACTTGCTCAAGGCTTATTTAGCTCGTATGTTCTAAACAGAAGGATCGAGTAAAGTTTTGATTCTTTAACTTTTATAGAAGTGAGATTTCGAATGTGCTGCATTTTGTTAAAAAGCCCTGCTCCTTGCACGGTGAAACTGTTGGAATAATTTGTCGCCACTGCTATTGCACAATTTCGCTCGTAATACGTATCTCGCCAATCCTTAGAGTCCATAGTGAATGTCGGGTAACAATATTCCTTATTCCTTTATTATTTCCAAATTTTACAAAAACCTACACTTACAAATTAAAATAAGCATAGCGTCAACATTACATGCAGGAAACAAGCCCATCAACAAGTATTGTTACTGATTGGGCACATGACAATCATAAAAGACATTACTGACTTAAACAGTACTTTTTAAAAGCCTTTTTGAACAGCTGGTGAGTCATTGGTTCGGCAAGGTTATCTGGAATTTCATTATAAGCTGTTATACACTGGAAAATGGTGGAACGCTTCTCAACCTCTAATCGCACTGAAGGGAAATTAAATCTATCGTTTCTCGTTTCATAGTGACCAATCGGAAGCAATGGAAGGAAATGTGATTCGAAACAATTTGTTTCACCAGCTTTTGCCTTACGAACAAATTTAAGTAAAAAATATTTATGGACATCGCTAAATTTCAACAATCCTAAAGTGTTATACATACTATTGGTACGCATCAATGGTACGTAGTTATCATCCCTTTCTACGCTTGGTAATAATGTAATAGTCATTATTCGTTTCTTTACATTCTGAGTCACGCCACCCCATATTATAATTGCATATGACATTTGAGAATAAAACAATGAATAATATAACGACAATAATGCATTGCGCTGCTTAGCTGCATCGTAAATGGCGCCTTTGACCTTCCACAGTTTATCGTATACCAGAGATATATGTGGGGAAATACTAAGTTTATTGTCAATAATGACTCCCAAGTAGCGAAATGACTCGACCCACTCTAGCTGCTCGCCGTTCATATATATATATATATATGATATTAGGCATCGAAAGTATTTTCTTTGAGGTAAAAACCATGAGTTTTGTTTTACTAGCGTTAGGGGTTAGTTTATTTCAGATGAGCCACTGAATTAGAACGTCAATAAATCTACATAATTTTGCAACGGCAGTATCAAAACAATAATCCTCCACATAAAACACGGCATCATCTGCAAATAATTGGGAGCGGACACCATCAAATGACATGTCATTTATGTACATATTAAATAATAGTGGTCCGAGGATGGATCCTTGAGGAACGCCTGTATCTAAACTTTGTGTACCCGATCGCACCTCGCCAATGGTCACAAATTGCGCGCGATTCGTTAAGTAGTCGGCAATATACTTATTAATGGCTCCTCTAATTCCACAGTTATCCAACTTTTTGATTAAAATATATTTATTTACTGTGTCAAATACCTTCTTTAGGTCTAAAAACAGACAGATTGTGAAAATTTTGTGTTAAAAGATGGTAGTACATCCGAAATCAATTTTAAAATGGCTAGTGTTGTATTCCGTCCTCTTCTAAAACCATACTGCCCGTCACTAAGAACGGAATTAGTATTTAAAAATTGAACTAGATGGTTATGGATAAACTTTTCGAACTACTTGTTAAAAATTGATGACGTAGAAATTGGTCTATAATTAGAAACATTATTGGAATTACCTGACTTATGTATAGGAATAATTCGAGCCACCTTCAAAACATCAGGGTAAATACCATCAACAATGCATTTATTAAAAATGGGGCAAATATATCCTACAATGTATGGTAAAATCAGTTGTAAATGTCTAGGTTGCAGTTCATTTTTATGGTATTTCTTTCCTGGCATTGCCACAATTATTGCTTTTATTTCATCTGTAGTAATTGGATGGTTCATCGACATAGAATGATGCATTCCAGAATTTTCCAAACAGATGATAATAAAGTGTTGCTATCTTCGTAGCAACGAATACAGATACCTAAAGAAGGGCAATTCGTTTGTGATAACTGAGCTCTCGCATAATTTTAATTTATTCCAGTGTATTTACTTGTACTCGGCGTTAAACAGAGCAGTAGTAACAGCTTTCATAGGGTGAACGTATTTTCCGCTTCACGATATGAGAAAGTTCGCAAAATCCATCTGCTGCTTTTCGTTACCATGGCGATAACTCGGGATACATGCTCTCCGAAGGTAGCAACGTCTTGCATTCGCACGCCTATATCTCTTTAAAGTTATTTCTATTTCATACCCAACACTGTTGGTAACTGCTGCAGATTCAAAGCAGTTACCAACAGCAGTAAGTGCACATCTTCCACTGATTGCACATCTTCTAGTAGTCGTGTATCGTCAGCAAATAAAAAACGGTTGCATAGTTACATACGTACACCATGCTTTGATATGAAGGGGAAACACAATAGGCCCCAGTACGGTGCCTTGTTGTATTCCACTGAATAGCTGATGTCATGAAAATACGTTGTTGTTGACAATTATTAAACTTTGTGTTTTATTGGATAGAAGTGCTTTATGCAAATTCTACGGACGTCTATACGGATAGTGTTAGCGTTAGAATTCCGTGGTATACCTGATTAAATGCCTCAAAAAAAATCTCAGCAAACACAGCCACACTCTTCTTATGATATAGTGAATCTAGAGTGGAATAATAACGTTCGAACAGTCGTGGAGCGGTGAAACACTTTTATCAATAACTGCATTCGTTTGATGTCAGTAGATCATCACAGTTTAGAAGGTGAACTGGGAAGCAGCACAAACATGCCGCTGCTTATACACCGTACACAGGTATAATAAAGACAATAAAAAATTTTCAAACAACACAAACTTGCCGTGAGAATTCCTGAAGAGGCCTTCATAGCTTCAGCAAAATAAATTGTTGGCAGCACTTCTGAAATTTCTGGTACCTCGTCACTTCACTTCTGTGCTTCTTCACTGGGAATGGGCCTCTGAATTGGATGGATCCCTGGAAATGGAATGTGAATAAAAAAAGAAATAGCAAGGAAATTGAAATAAAATGAGAATGGGAACGAAATGACAGAGGAGTGGAATGGGAACGGAATGTGAATGAAATAGGAATGGATTGGGAATTCATGGGAATCGAATGGACATGGGACGGACCTTTAAGAAATAAAAAAAAAATAATTAGAATAGCTACAAGGGTCCTGGCATCGAGGGCCTGCTCCTTCTTTCATTGGGCTTCTGAATCCATCCATCGTCCAACATATATTTTACCCTATATTTTTCTCCAGATGCTATCTGTCATTTAAAGGTTGACTGTAGTTATTGGAAGTACGATTTGTTTTCAGGTAATACCTATATGATTGCCTTCCCTCCACTTGAACATTTACCATCTTAACGTAGTTTTCAGGATTACTGTGACGACTGAACATAAGATTTGTTCTCAACTAATACATTACTGCCCTCCGAAAAAACCATCAATTGTAATCTCATCTAAATGTTTACTGTGTTTATTGAGTATAGTGGTTACGTTCAGTTGATATACTGCTGTTCTTCATTCCTCCTCCTCCACCCACCTCAAAATTACATCGTTAATATAATATTATTTGAAGGTTTACTGGATCAACACTACATAAATATTTTAGAATGTGTATTTATTGATAAATATATCTTGTTATTCCTTTCACTCTCCAATAAACTTTGCTCAAGTCGTAAATTTTTTCAAAATAACCCTAATTGTTTAAACGACCATTATTATCAAGACTGACAAAGCGGGCGAAGTTTCCAAAATTTTCAGTCATTTTTGGCCCTACTTTACAGTAGGTAACTAATGTTACCACTTTGTTTTCAAATCCATATGGCTATTCTCAGGGCCCAATTTATGTCAGGGGTTAGCGGCGAGTTAAGTCGGGGGTCCTTATAAACATCAAGGTAAAGCTATGGTTACATAATGAACTAGAATGCCTCATGGCGTAAGACCATCAGCTGCGGTGGGTGAAAATTCATCGCCGTCACTTTTTGATGGCCAGCTTACTCTAGAGTTTTGGCATTTTCTCATTGGGTCAACCCACCTGACTTCCTGCAAAAAATTACGAACATTGCTCAGCTCCTTTACCCTCTTTTTNCCATCAGCTGCGGTGGGTGAAAATTCATCGCCGTCACTTTTTGATGGCCAGCTTACTCTAGAGTTTTGGCATTTTCTCATTGGGTCAACCCACCTGACTTCCTGCAAAAAATTACGAACATTGCTCAGCTCCTTTACCCTCTTTTTGGGTGGACAGACAAACAAATTTATGTATACACTAGACGACCCGTGACCTGTTGGGTCGTCATCACGATCGTCTTTGCTTTCGCACTAAAGCAGGTCTTATTTAGCTGGTTATAAACCACACGCTATTCGGCCATCTTCTCCTGCCAGTCAAGGAGCTGCCCATATGGTTCACTATCAACAGATTCTTTGCTTCTTTAACGAATATTCAACACCCTGTCCGTAAGCAAATTCAATTTATATGTTACGTATTCCAGTTGTATTTTCCCGAGCAACTTTGAAATTATCTTGCCCGTTTTTGCAACGGAGTGGCTGTTGCCACATCCGTATCACAGATACAATCGAATTAAAGAGCTAATCCATGGAAGTATTGGGGCTGTGCCCTAGTGTCTTGAATTTCTTCCCGTCCAAAAGCGAAGAAGCTATGCCAGATAGGCCACAGGCCCTACCCTAGTCCATCGAATTTCTCCCTATCTAAAAGTGAAGTAGATGTGTGAAACAAGACACAAACTAGAGCACTCTGAGAGCGCATACCTCCGCCAAGTGAGCCAACGGTAGTAAAAATTCAAATTGGCTCTGAAACCATAATTTCCTTTGCATAACCTCCAAAATCTAATCATTTGTGCCTTTTTATATTAATAACAGCTTGTTTAATTTTTTTGAAGATCCGTTCATAACTTTTTGAGTCATACTGTTAATAAACGTTATGACAAATATGAGTCAAACATACAAACGAACCAACCGATCTGCACCAAAATTTGATCATTTATGTCTTTTACCATTACTAACAACTCCTATAAATNCTAACAAGCAGAAAATTAAAAACAGTGACAAACGAACGAACTAACAAACGGACCATTACCAAAATTTGGTCATCTACTCTTTGTTATATACCTAACAACTCATGTTAATTTCATCAAAATCCATTTGTAACTTTTTGAGTTCTGGCATCGAGAAAATTAACGGAGACAAACAAACAAACGGATGGACATATCTTCACCAAAAGTTAATCATCTGTTTCTCCTAATATACCTAACAATCCCTGTAAATTTCATCCGAATCGGTTCATAACTTTTTGAGTTATTTTGGTGACAGACAGACAACAAACAAAGAGACAGACAAACACGACAAAGACATAACCTCCTTGGCGGAGGTAATAAACAAGACACAAATAAACAAGCACACAAGACCGGTTCACAGACTTTTAGTATAATATAGATTTACTCCTGATCAAAAGTTCAAGTCCACTTGAAAATGTAAAACAAACAACGTTTTAGTGATAAATAAGTAAACTCCTTAGACTAGGGATCAGTAATTCTTAAAGGTAAAAGGTGAGAAACACGAAAAAGACTTGCTGTAACAATTTATTAGGAAATGTACATTTATATCGAATAGGGAGTTTTTCAGTTGATCAAAATTAAAAGAACACAGACAGAAATCGTAGGCAAACTTTCTACAATTACGTTGAGGTGAGCAAAGTTTGAATTTAATAATGAGTACTGCCTTCATTCTTCTTGATAAACTCAAAAATTATTTTTTGGTGCACTAGAAATGAGGGTTTCCATGAGGGTTGGAGGAATGTTGTCCCAGCTCCTAGAGGGGCATCACGAAGTTCGTTTACTGTCTTAAATTGTGTACCAGTTCCGTAAACAGCTCTCGCAATCCATCCCCAAAGATTATCTATTGGGCTTGAGTCTGGTAAACTTGCTGGATGACGAAAAACAGGGAGCCCATTTTCTTGAAAGACACGGTAGGAAAAGGCACCCCAAACCATAGCACCCTCCACCGCTGTGACGCTTGGAAAACATTTCAGGAGGCATCTGTTTGTTATGCCAGCGTCATTGTAAGCCAACTGGGTCGTCCAGATTGAACTTTTCCGGCAGAACACAATACTTTTGACCACTTTTCAGTGTCCCATACTTAGTGCTCTCAAGCCAACTGTAAACGGCACACTTTGTGAAGCGGAAACAATCGAGAACTTTTCAGACACTTTTGTTCTTCAAGCATTTTTGTGGTGTCTCCTGATGGTTATTGAACAGTAATCAGCATCTGTGAGGGCCTTGATTATCCTGGAAGACCGTCCTCTGTCTCAAGAAACAACCCGTTTAATTCTCCTACTCAATGCAACGGAAATTTTTGTCGGTCTACCGCTAAATTTGCTGTTTTATAACTCTCAGGGTCCTTTAAGAAGTTGCAAATCACAGTTTTACTCCGGTGAATCTCAGCTGCGATTGCACGCTGCGCCAAATTTTGCTTATGCATTTCAACAAGTCGACCACGTTCTATTTCGGAGAGTTTGTTTGCTATGAGCATAGTGACAACTTCCCACTATCAGTGCAATCCTGTAACTGATCTAAAACGCCGGAAAGTACCCTAGAACTTAAAATTTATTACCCTGGTCATACAATTTTGATAAACTGAAATACTCACTATCTGAGAAAAATGTACATTTCTTAATAAACTGTTGCAGCAGGTATATTTTGTCTTTCTCGACTTTTAATTTTACGATCTACTGACCCCAAGTCGAAATAGTTTATTTATTCATCACTAAAACATTTTTTATTTTTTCAAGTGGTCTTAAACTTTTGATCATTAGCTTACGCTGGAACCGTCACCGGAAACACTAGAAGCGATTTTCGTCCAGCTTGCGGGTGATAAATATGAACAATGACCCTCTTTTTTTCTACGTCTTTTTCTAGAAGAGGGGTCATCCCATAACGCGCCCCCTGCGGTCGGACTGCACCACCCTTTTTAGAGGGCACTGGCGCAAATGCGGATTACCAGTTCTAACAAATACGAATTACCAATTCTAACAAATAAGCATTACCAGTTCTAACAAATACCCATTACCAGTTCTAACAAATACGAATTACCAATTCTAACAAATAAGCATTACCAGTTCTAACAAATACGCATTACCAGTTCTAACAAATACGCATTACCAGTTCTAACAAATACGTATTACCAGTGCTAACAAATAAGCATTACCAGT
>LQNS02020120.1:15464565-15477927 GCA_001587735.2 Parhyale hawaiensis | reverse complement strand
GTCCACTTGGTGGGAACATACACAAGCAGAGAAACTGCTACACTGAGTGCTTTCGGGCACTAAAGCAGCAATATAATAGATATTACAGTAACAGTTACACTCTTGAGTAGGCGCTTGATACCATCAAGAGTGTAACTGTTACTGTAATATCGATTATATTGCTGCTTTAGTACCCGAAAGCACTCAGTGTAGCAGTTTCTCTGCTTGTGTATGTTCCCACCAAACCCCTAGTGTGTGTCCCCAGCATAAAAGGAGCAACCATGGTAAACTATAGTCAAACCAGCGTCAGGAGTTCGATGGGCGTGGCCAAGAACGCAAAGTAAGTTTGCCAAATCTCACGTAATTGCGTAGTATAACTTGTCTCAATCGATAAAATTATATTTATATTCGAATACTCAAAGTGCAATAGTTAATATATTAGATTTGGCACTGCTGCTTTCAATTCAGCCGGGCCCTTAAAGGACTGCTTACGCTGGTTTGAACATAAAAGCTTACCATAATAGCAATCAAGACTACCAAATTCTCACTTTTTTCGGCATATTCTCCCACAAACCACGGAAAGAGAAGTGAAGAAAACCAAAACTATTAACTTTTGATTTGTTTTCTGCATATGCTCCCACTAATCACCAATAGACTACGAAGAAGGGTGGGGGCAGGTGAGACTTCATATAGAAACTTCCTTCGTTCTGCATATATCCTATTATTATATATATCCCTGTAAACACCAACCGAGTGTAGGGATCAACGAGTCTACAAGGCTGTTTTATTTTTTAGCACAGCCCTCATAAAAGAACAAGTTTTTTTTTTCGCACAAACAGCTTCTCTGTGGCTAGTGGCTGAGGGAGGATGAGGTTGCCCTTGAAATGCGACCAATTAAGAGACGGACAAGTTGGATTCTAACCACCAGGACCCGCTCTGGTCCCAAGGACTTTTAACAAAAACAGAGGTGGGATTTTGCGATAATTTACAGCCCTCTCCCAGGAGTAAAGATGCCTGAGCTCTGTGGCTTTTGGCCCTTTAAATTTTATGAAAGAGCGACAATTGCCTACTCCTGTCAATAAATTAATGAACAGTTGACGAACTGAAAGAAATTACGCCATGTTTTGTTGGTCGGAAAACTAGCTATATCAGTGAAATAGTTTCAAAACCAGCGAGTTTTCTCGTGCACTTACGAGCAATGCCTGCTTTGGTGTGCTTGTGTACTCTACCGCTGCTCATGAAATGAGACTTTTATGAATTACCGTTCAAAATAATAATGGTTCCAAGGGGCTATACAAAAAGTGAAACCAACGTCGTAACTAAAATCATGTTTTGCAAACCTTTCGAATGACACAAAATCCATCATCAATGCCCTGGAAAACACAAATGGAAGTATAGTAATTAACACCAAAAAATACTCTGGGCAATGAAAATCAGACAAAATTAATTGTAAGCCTAATTAACACAAAATATTCTAGAAGATTATTGGGCCGCCGTGGCGTAGTGGGTAGAGCGCTCGCTGCTGCATCAGCAGGTTGAACGTTCGAGTCCCGCAAGCGCCGTTGGTTCACGGCAGGAAGGGCATCCGGTGAATCAAGGGCCTAAGCTCCAGCAAAATTCCTGGCATTAGCTGGGCACCGTCCAAGCCCGATATCCGTACTAAGGAGATGCTCGAGATCGTGACATAAAACCGATTCATTCACTCTAGAAGATTAATATCCGACCAAATGAATTGTTAACCTAAGTCAGAATTTGTAACGGGACTGCAGATATTTGTGCATTTAGGAATGGTAAATCACTATTTAAGTAAATTGATTCCAACACCCTAAGTTCTTTGCTATTATTTATGTTATCTATAACTGAAAAGTCGGAAATCCTAAGTGGGTGATCGGTTACCTGACTATGGTTCCTAATGAAGGCTTGATCTGGTTTGGAAAGCACTGCTCCTGAGATCCCCTTATGCTGCGCACATCGCATAAACTCTGCAGCACAGTGCTGCCGATGTAAGGCCTGCTGCAGACGATAGTCTTATGCCCTATGTTTTTACTTCACCGCGTTCGAATGCGTTGCTGTGTCTCAGTAAACAGTAAAAAAGAGCACTGCTTTCTGAGACGACATTCGCTAAAATTTTGAAAAGACACAAGACGCTGCACTAGGGACAATGGCCAAGCCAAAAAATACTACGGTAAACATTTTATCGAAACTCTTCGTAGACACACAGTCGTGTTTGCAAGGACAGTACGAAGTTTTCGAACGCAGTGAAGTAAAAACTTAAGACATAAGACTATCGTCTGCAGCGGGCCTAAGGGAGCTGGCAGCTCCCGCATACATTTACTTAAATACAACTGACGAACGCAACAGGACTTTGGGAAATTCAGTGCGCCGGTAAAAGGATCCTATTGTCTTACTATTGCGGGAGAAAAAAATCAGATTGACATGAAATAGGTTTGACAAATTGCAGATGATATACATTGCTCTAATTAATAATGCGAATTATACCCTAAAAATGGTAATTGCTAATATAACTTATATTTAGGAACATTAGTGACAACAGGGTGAAGGTAATAATTAGTAAAGAAGAAGTTTTCAGCTTTGAACTTCTAGTTGGAATAAAACATTAGGTGAACATATGCGATAAGCCCTGTATAGTAAGGTGTAGTAGTAGTATAACAAAATTTTACTAGTTCAACAGAGACACAATGTCTATATCGAGCCGAACTATTCTTGTGGTTTAACACAGGATCGTGCGCCACTGGGCGCGAAGTACGTCTCGTTCCAAATTATCAATGATTTTTTGTCTCGGCTTTTTTGCCGGTAGGTCTCGGATTCTACGTGGTCAGTGCGCTACTGACAGGAAAAAGGCGCAAGTTGTGCATCTCCAGCCATCGGGCACGGCTGAACGCTTTCGCTCAGCTACGTCGCGCAGGGGAAGGAAACGAAAAGCAACAAGTTAGAAGTCTAGCGGAAATAAGTCGGCCACCTCGATCAGCGGCCCACCTCCCGAAACAGAAGGGGAAGCATTAAGAGCCTACCTAAGAGAGCTGTCACACCAGGAGCAGTTGAGCTGGCAGGCTGGCAGGCAGGCAGTAGGCTATACCTTACACACCACGAGTAGTACAGCAGGTGCGAAGGTGGAGCTTTGCAGTGTTGCCAATTTAGCATTTTTATGCTAGATTTAAAATTTTGGGAGGTTTAGCACCCAAAAATTGCTTAGCCTTTAGCAGGAAAAAAAGGAGGACATATGAATTTTAAGCATTTGTGACACTTATCTGACTTATCTGACACTCTATGCCGAATTTAATACTATTGACACAACGTAAGGCACAATTGCGATGAAATTATCCTTCGTTGATTATTGCAGCATTGAAGGGAAATTGTAACTCTACCGACCGTACAAACGTGTATTATTTTCGTTCATTGTGAGACAGATCGAGTTATCGCCTTCACGTCATTTGTTTGTGCAGGAGCTATTCAGTCAGTGCCATATCTATTATATTATGATCCTTATTCATAGGGTGGGTTGAACCTATAAATTATAGAGTAATTCAGCATATCTTTCGCCTCGCAATGAGTAAAGATAAAGCTAAGTACGCTCAAAAGTTCAACAAAAACTACTAACTAGATAGTCCATGTCTGATACTTCTTTTACGAGTTATATACGTTGTTAAAAAAGATGAGACATCTACGGTGGAAGTCAGTTGCGGCCATGCAACTTTCAATTCCTGTGATCATCTGGACGACTTGTGCAAACATACCAAATCCGATAGTAAAGCAGCGATACGTCGCACTATGTGTGCAAACGTAGGGGAGATAATTATAGATACTTATTTCAATGAAAATTTAAATGCTGATAGCAACTTTAGCTTATAACTGAATGAATTTAATGATATCACTACTTACAAAACATTGTTTTTTGTAGTTCCGGAGGAGGCCAATTTAAGAATGTGGCAGCTCTACTAATAAAATTAATTTTACTCCATTCGAATACCAAAGAAATAAGGTTAGAAACAAAATGTAACTGCCTATGCTATCAGCTATTCTTACTGTAAAAAATATTGTCTAAAGAGGCATAGCAAATGTTATAAAAACTTCAAACTGCCATAAGTTGCCATCAACAAAATTGGACTGATGAATTTATGACAAGACGATCATAGCCCCCGTACAGAATGCACAGCTTGTCTGTCAATTATGAAGAAATTGTATTGGAACTGTAGTTCAGCAAGAATTCGGTGGATCATGATCTTTTCTCTCATTCTTAGTAACTAGACACCGTACTGATTTTTTTTCTGTAGCGATTTTGCAGGAAAGTCCGAATTTCATTTGGCAACACTGAGCAGCAGTGCGCACCTGACGCAGAACCTCTGCGATCAACGTCCTGGTAGACCCTGGTCGCAGCGATGAAACTCAAGAGTTTTCCAAATTCCCCAAATGGGAGTTCTAGATTTTCCCAGATCTTAAGAAAATTTCGCAGATAGTTATAATAGAATACAAATAAAAATTTCATACTTATCTCAATGTATGTGGTAACAGGTAGCAGTTAATTATTTACGTAATTCTTAAGTTCTAGGCTTGGAAAAATTCCCCCCTCCCAAATTGGTCTGAAAATTCCTGGAACCCTCTCAAATTCCCAAGATCTGGAGAAAATTCTCAAATAGTGGCAGCCCTAGATCGCACGTCTGGCAAGGCACACAGCAGCAGTTAGAGCAGGAATCAGTCGCACCCCCGCCGCCAGCACTGGCTGCTCTGGACGGCAGCTGCCTGCTAAACTGCCGCTGTTCGGTATACACGCTCTAATGCATTCCGTGCTTCTCAAATACTGCCAGCCTGCCTACCAGCTTCTCGCTGAACCGCGTTTGGTGTGCCAGCGCCCTAACTTTACTAAACTAACCGCGTCAACAGGAACTGGTGTAAGCTACAACATCTACGGAAAGGCACTAGCGCCCTTTGGGCCACTGGTAAATGATACAGGTTCTATTGTTGATGATGACCCGGAAATGAGCAAAAAACCTTAGCCCGGCAAAAAGTAAATTGAATAAAAATCGACACCACAAATTTCGTAAAGGACTACTTGAGAAACGTGCAAAACTCATCAAATGTCAAAAATCAACGAAGTTACTGCAACCACAATCCGAGTGCAAAAAGAGCTAGATGAGATAGAACGTCAGCTTGCAAGATCACACGATGAAGAAAAACAGAGGAAAAAAGCAAGCCATTGAAAAAAAAAATAAAAAAACAACAGTAAATATTTTTTTGCCTATGCATCACATCATTCTTCGCTAAAGTCGAAAATCGGGCCACTGGTGAATGATACAGGATCTATTGTTGATGATGACCAGGAAATGAGCGAAATACTAAGCCGTCAATATCAAAAAGTCTTTAGTGACAGAATTCCAAATCCTGAAATTCCAAGAATTGATTTAACTACAAACTACCTAACGAGCTTTGAGTTCATAAAACTAAGCATTGACTTAGCCATGGATGAACTTAGCGGCAACAGTGCAGCAGAACCGGATGATGTGCCAGCAAAAATTCTTAAGATGTGCAAGCTAAGCATCTCTTACCCACTATACCTTATGTGGCGAAAATCGATGGATGATGGAGTGGTTCCACTCACCTACAAGCACGCAATTATTTCACCTATTCCTAAAGCTGGAAATAGCTTAGATCCAGCCAAATATTAACCTGTTTCCCTAACGAGCCACGTAGGGAAGACGTTTGAAAGGATCTTTAGGAAACACCTTGTACATCATTTGGAGAGCAATAACCTGCTTACGTCAAATCAACATGACTTTCGTTATAAACGTTCAACCACCTCGCAGTTGCTTGAGCATTATGACTCTATTCTAGACCTACTATGCCAAGGCAAAAATGTGAACGTAATATATTTAGATTTTGCCAAAGCCTTCAATAAAGTAGATCATGAAATATTATTACTCAAACTCTTCAACATGGGCATCTGTGGAAAATGTCTAAGATGGATCGAAGCTTTCCTGAAAAAACCGAACCCAAAGTATAATTATGAATAATAAAGTGTCCAAACGTCAGCCGGTACTCAGTGGAGTCTCACAAGGCACCGTGCTTGGTCCAATACTCTTCCTCATCATAATAAATGATATGGGCACCAATGCAAGTTTGCCGTTCCCTCATCGTTCGCTGATGACACATGGATACTAGCAGCGGTACAATCAACGGCACACGTACGGAATGTGCAACTAGATCTAACCAACATCTTTCACTGGATATCGGTTTACAATTTGAAACATTACGGTACGGAAAAAACTCTCCCTTACTGAATCTACGTTCTACAAGACGAGAGATAGGAGCGAAATCGAGAGAAAGCAAATTTTAAGAGATCTTGCGGGGAGAATACAAGCTAATGCCACTTTTGAAAATCACGTGGCTCGAGTTGTTACTATAGGCAAGAAGTGGAGCGGATGGGTGCTTCGACCTTTCTCTTCACGAGAGGCAGACACAATGCTAACCTTATGGAAAGAAGTAATACGACCGAGGATTGAATACTGTTCACCTCTTTGAATACTGTTCACCTCTTTGAATACCAAGCAAACGGAAAGACTTAAAAGTGCCTTGAGGATATCCAGCGAAAGTTTACTGCCAAAAACCGGGGCATGCAAGATTTAAACTATCACGAAAGACTTGCTCAGCTTCAAATGTACTCCATTCAAAGGAGATTCGAGCGCTTTACGATCATATGTGTCTGGAAAATTCTAGAAGGCATTACTGTCAACGTCAATGGACGAATCCAGGCCAGACACTCAGACCGTATTGGTCGCACTTGTGACGTGCGAATTCCGATCAAAACCGGTGGTGACGCAATTGCCACAAAGTATTCTAATAGTTTCGCGGTTCGGCGGCGAGATTAATCAACAAAATGCCATGTCACATCCGAAATGTCACCGGTAGAGACTATAAAATTCAAAAACTTACTGGACGCATACTTACTGAAAGTGCCAGATAAACCTGTTATAAGCGGCTACGTGAACTGTGGGGATAACTCGCTGTTAGCCATCCTGCTGGTCACGGACTGCAGCATCACCTCTGCGCAAGATGGGTTCTGTGCATAACGCCACCTGGACCTCATCCGAAGTATCATCAAAGGTATCAAAGGTATGCAAGCGTTTAAGCCAGCAGTGATCAGCTTCTTGAGTATCTACTTCCTTTCAAGAGAGTTTCAATCGTCCTGAAGTTACTTCAAATCAGGTCTACACTATCGTGCTTTAGTCCGTGTACGAGATACAAGCGTTTGAACTATTCTTTATTTATCTTCGAGCAAATAATAGCTGTGTGTCTAACAAAAGCTTGACAGATTGTTAGCCGCCATGCATATTAGCTGGCTTCTAGCCAGTGTTACTGGTGAAACTTTGTACATCGCCTCAGGTTTGACGTGAATTAACACTCAGAAGCAATTGAAAGCATTTTTGAGCTGTTTCTATACAAGCAACAAAATGTTTGCATTCTCTTCTGCAAGATACCGGGTGCAATAGACAGTAATTGGAGTCCGGCTTGAGGATCCATTTGATGTTCTCTTACCTGTTCATGGAAGCCCTGACGTGCAGTCCGAAAAGGAGCACGAGACTGAAAAACTAGTTTTTTGAAAAACAAGTTTTGCTCGGGCATTTCCCACAATGCAGCCCGCTTTTTCTAGTGGCCTTCGATTGATGCCTGCGGCTGCGACTAGAAGTAATGCATTAGATTGTGTTGCTTGGGAATCCACGATATTTGCAGACAAACAGGATAAAAATTCAAAATTGGTTCCACTCTTTCATCAATGAAAGAACTTTCATGAGCATCAATAACCTTTTCCCACAACTAAGGTGTCTTCAATATTCCCTCAACATAGAACATCGCTGGCCTTGAGGAAAACAGATATTTCCAGTGCACTTTAATTCAAACTCATTAACTCAAGTTTTCCATTGAATAATGAGTGCTGGAAGGACCGAAGCATATGGTAATCAAATGGCGCAAGATCAGAAGAATGTGTTGGATGAGATAAATGATTTCAGCCAAGTTTTTGCCACCCTACTTGAATAACCTAAGACAAGCGTTGGTCGAGCGTTTTGTTGCGACACTGCACCTTTCCAGTTATAGTAATCTCCGGTGATAGGTTTTAGGTTTTTTTTTTTTTTTGCTGCAAACTTGCTGACTGACGAGACAATACAGCAGAATGGATGGCTTGGTTTCGTGGGAGCAGCCCATAGTGAGTAATGAATACCTCTGAAATCCTACAAAACACAAACCATTACTTTTTTTGACACAGACATTCTATAGTTGTTGTTGTTCATGGGGTCATAACGTAAACTCTAGAATCTTTTCGCTGTATGGTTTTATATGCAAGTTATTTTTATCCTCCGCCACAAAAAAAAATAGCTTTCTTATTTCTGTCTCATAAAAAATCACTAATTTCATACCTCTCGCAAAAATTCTTTTCGGAGAGTTTGCGACCCACGCAGAAAAAACCTTGGCTATAGGTAGATCGGTACAATCTTGGTAGACCTGTTGGGTGAATGTTGGAACCTTGTCATATCGATACTAGACCAATGTTTTACCAGTATGATTCAAGATACGGGTACTTATACTTTGTAAAACTATGTTGGGTCAACATTGGGTCACTGTTGGGAATACTATATGAAAAAGCGTAACAAATCAAAATATCAACAATCTTATTCTGCTTATTGTTCCATACGTCCGTCCATGTGTTTGCATGTTACGCGTCCAGTATAACATAGGGGAAAATTCAACTGGCGATCCTCACTTTATAGCGCTGACGAGTTCGCTGTAGTTTGAATCTGTCACTATAGTTGGGTGCCACTCATAATGTCAGGTGGTACTAGTCAGGCCTTGAAACACAGTTTTCGAAGGCAAATTTCAAATATTAAAACAAGGTCGACTAATTCGCAAGTAAAAATAAAAATATGAAGTTTCGGGACGTCATATCCCATCTTCAGGCACTAAAAAGTTAGGTGTATATTCTGATAAAAGGGGCATAATTTAATTCTGCTACTCTAGTAGGGACAGGTGCTTGGTGAAAACACGCGAATGACCGGAGCAGGTATGGAGAGGCCTAACGTAAATGCTTGTACAGTCGGGCACTTAGGAGGAAGCAGCCGGGTACAGTCAGAGAGCGGAGGGAGCACAGCTATTACGGCTGAAGAGGGAAAATGCTTGTACAGTCGGGCGGTTGGGAAGAAGCAGCCGGGTACAGTCAATGAGCCGAGGGATCGGGGCTGGTACAGTTGGAAGAAAGAAAAATCTGCTTTGCACCGTGATGAGAGGTATAGCTGTGATCATTGTATTGAGGCTGGGTTTTGTTTTATGAATGTAGAGAGATTCTAAAGTTGTCAGTTCTATTGGGTTAGAAAAGTCGATGATTGAGAAGTCTTCCCTGGTAATGGAGTCATTGTTTTGTTCGGCATGAAGACGGAGCTGAATGGGTGGGTTTAGCAAGTGGTAAGCCTGTTCTACTAGATATACCTAAATGTTGATCAACGCGAGCTTTGTAATGTTGTCCAGTGCTGCCAATGTACGAAGCATTGCAGTTTTTGCATGGGAATTTATAGACAACACTGGACAAAAGAAGTGTGAGAGGTTTGTTTTCGAATTTAAAATATGAACCTAAGGTAAAAGTGTTTTTGTAAGAAAATTTAAAATTTACATGTGGGTAAGCTTCGGAGAGGAAAGTTCTTAGAGAGTTGACTGTACTGACGGTGGCCTTGCTGTAGTATGGAAGTGAGTGAAAAAAAAAACAAATTTGCGAAAAGTAGGTTTAGCAATACCGGGATCAAACAGTTTGTCCTGCAACAGCTTGCAGTAATGATCTAAAAGGTCATGTGAATAACCGTTATTCATGAACAATGTTCGAAGAAAGTCTATTTCCTGTCAAAATGCTAGGTAGGAAGAAGATAAGTGATATGCTCTAAATAGCAAAGTTTTAATAGCATTTATTTTGAATTGATCATAGCAGTGACTGAAAAAGCTATAGTTCCGAGACCTGAGAAAGTTGGCTTCCTGTACACTCTAGTGGTCAGTGGTGAGTCCTGATTTCTAACTAGGGTATCTAAAAATGCTATAGGACCATTTGATTGGTTCTCGGCAGTGAACTTCATTTTGGGATGTTTACTATTTAAGTATTCCAGAAAACAGTCAGAATCAGCTGGGTCCCTGAAGATGAGGGAAGTGTCGTCTACATAGCGGTTATAGTGAGTGGGTTTGAAATTACTCGGGCAGTCGTTAAGCCACTTTGCTTCATTCGTGATGACATAAAAAGATATTCGCTAGAGAGGGACCTAACGGGGAGCCCATGGAGACTCCATCGATTTGTTTGTATACCTGTTGTTGAAAATAAAAAAGAATCTTTGATAGCCAGATTGAGAAGATTTCTGACAGTGGGTTGGTCTAGGTTGTGAAATGATTAAGTGTTATCAAAGATATTGCCGCATATTATATCTATTGTTTCGTCCAGGGGTATAGTAGTGAAGAAGAAATGATCTCAAAACTGGATAAGTACGCGTTGCGTTGCAATTGAAGATTTTTGATGCAGTCTTTAAATTCGTAAGAATTACGTAAGCCGCACACTTTTAACGTTAGTGTAAGTTTGTTCACCGAGTTTTATTGCACTCCAAATTCGAGGAGATATCTGTAACTTGCCTAGCAACACTTACTGCTGAGACTAATATGACGGTTAATATCTTAATGAATTTTTATGGCGTACACAAAATTGTGCAGACAACGGCGCTACAAAGCATACTGATGAGTGAACGCGCTGAGGTGAATGACGGAATGAAGCGTGTGAACTCGCCTTAAGAAAATACTATGACATCATAAGTACCGAGGGTTACGCTGCTGTAACTGAACAAATTGAGCGGCTGCTGTTGTATAGCTATTGCATCAAAGCAGAAAAATGAGGGGCTGCTAGCCAATATCAACGCGTCCCGTAATAGTGCGGAAAATCGGATATCCTTGCAAAAAAATTGAAACGTGCAAGATCATGACAGGCTAAGTTATCTGTACTCTGTGGGAAACTAAACTTCGCATTGTGTGCAAATACAAAGGAGAACAATGCAAGATGCACCGTCCTATTTCCATGTCTTTTTCAAGACAAAGTGCCAATTCTTTGCTGAAAGAGTAAATGCGTAATTCACAGTTGAAGTCAGAACACTAAGAAAGGTTAGACGATGTTGAAGGTAGGAGAACTGCGTAAATCTAGACAGGGCATTGGTTTAGACTGGCTGCGTTAGGTTAGGAGCACTACCTGAGGTTATACTAAGGTAATTGAAAATATAAATTAATTGTGAAATTTCCAATGGTCCCGCGAAATTTCTTAATTTATGTATAATTTTGCTACGGTATCCAAAAATTAGTAAAATTTGCAATGGAAGGAGAAAATCTGGTGAAATGAATAATATTGGATAGCAATATTGAGCCAATAGCAATTTCCCCCTTGGATCTGACATTTAGCCATTTCCTATTTAGAATGACAACGAATTGGATTAATTAGGACTAAACACTATTATATCTAAGGAGAATACATATAATATGATAATAATGTATTAGATTCATTTAATTATCTCCCTTGAACAAAACCCAGAAAATTTGATTGAGAAGCTTGTTCACTATCGTTAACTTCGCATATTTATGTTCAAGTCGAAGCGGATTGTCTCATTGATGTTAGTGAGATTAAGAATAACTAACTGGGTGCTGTGGAAATTCCAAACAACAAAAGCACCGTTCTTCAGTGATGTTTCAGACCCTTATCTCCCTGATTTTTTCCCTATCAAATACTGAAGGAACCTGGAAAAATTCTACAGGATAAAACCAATGTTCCTTGATTATGATGCCCTCGGACCAGTACCATGCATAGGAAGGGTGAAGAATATTCCAAGTCAGGCAGTATAGACCGACCGGGTAACTCTGGTTCCGGTATACTCGGATTACCAACCCGAGCCCAGCTTTTTAAACCCGCCTCAGCTGGGGTTCTGTATTTCTTCTTCTTCTTCTTCTTCTTCTTCTTCTTTTGCGTCGGCAACTACTGAAGTAAGAATCTTTGAAGTGCAATTTAACACAATTTTAAAAAACTCACCTGTGAAAAATGTTTAAGTTTTTAAATTTTATATCGAAATGTTGTTGTCAGCATATTCACATTGGTAAATGTCATCATGCTAGTAGGCTGAAATGCTCAACTGACATCACTCACCAGTGAAATGTACTCGTATTGCTTACTGGTTTGTGTTTTGATGATACGATTGACAACGCCCATGTAGCCCACATCTATACAATGGTTGCAGACCATCATAATATTATGTCTCTTGAAATTTCCCCAAATGCAGTCTACTGTTATACTGCGCTACAGTAATCTCATGTGTGTCAATGCAGTCTACTGTTATACTACGGTACAGTAATAACATGTGTGTCATGCACAGCTCTATGAATAAGTTTTCCTCTTCGTCTTGGAAAATACTATACACTATGGTCGAGCCTAGACAACAAGAGATCCATACTTTCATCTCCTTAACCCTTAATGGCAATCGGCCTCCCTTAAGTGGGTAACTGCGAAAAAACTACTGCCTTGAAGGGTTAAGGCTGACTTACTGAACGATATGCAATTGGAGAACATGAGGAAATAACTTAATGTGTCTGTTTTATAACACTTACGGCACGAGTACCGATGAGACAGATAATTTAGTAGAACGGCCAGGTTTTCACTGCTTCAAAGCTTAAAAAAAAATCAGCCCGCCGAGTTCTACAAGTGCTAGCGTCCCTGTTTATTTTTTCATAGGTTTTGAAATTTTGCCTTATAACCTTAGAATTTAGGAATTAATCCAAAAATAGGTGATAATTCGGGGTTCTGAACTTATATTAAATGGCTGTCGCGGACCCCCGGCTTTATTATCTTAACAGTCCGCGTAGCTTTCCGGGGTAAAGAAAGAATCTTGCAACTTCTTTCCTTATTTCACATGTTTCCCTTCAGCAGTATACAACGTTCTGGAAGAGAAGGGTATTACTAATACAGAGCACAAGAATAAATGCTGGGCCAGATGCCCGGAGTGCCGCCTACTAAAGTCATTTCTAGATCGACATCGTAGCAGCAATTAAAAGAAGGACTCTTCAGTGCTTCACTCTACATGGCTCCACAAAATATTTATACTAACTTGTCAGCAAATCATGAAGAGAGTTTGAGGGCCTTGAGTACATGTTATTCTGGGCTGCACGAAACATTTATACTAGCCCGTAAGCAAAGTCATTTAGCTTATAAGAACAGTTACATTTTGCGTCATTATTCCGACAAGTTTTATTCTGATGCGAGACACTAGTCGTCTACCAGTATGGCGCACAATACTTCAGCTTGTGCCATATATAGCGGTGGTGCAC
>LQNS02020120.1:15423489-15434203 GCA_001587735.2 Parhyale hawaiensis | reverse complement strand
TCTTTTGTTTTCTCCACCCGCTGGGCTGGTTGCGTGGGGGTTTGTTAACCTCATGGAGTTTCTCCGTTCCTGCGTCGCCAGTCTGGTGTGATTTAATAATAATAATAATAATAACAAGAGTTGATGAAATTTAATGTTGTTGCTCCCCGTAAGTGAGATCCACTTTCAGTTGGGTGCTTTCTCTACCGTATGTATATATGATTTTAAAAGATAGTTGTGTAATTCGAAATTAGAGAAAAATAAAGGTATGAAGGTATAAGTCAGAACAGTATAATAGACCGTATTTTTTATTTTTTATTTTTTTTAACAAAACGGGAAATTCAGACAGCAGTGTCTGAATTCTTTCGAATCTGGCCTGAAAAAGTTGAGCTTAGAGACTACCTTGAATATTTTAAACACTCTTCGTATGAGGTTCAGGTGACGCTAAGCAAGCCATCCATATTGAGCAGAGGTGATGCTGCATTCTGTGACCAGCGGGAGGGCTAGTAGCGAGTTATCTCCACAGAGCACGTAACCGCTAAGAGCTGGTTTCTTTGGCACTTTTTTATTAAGTCTTTCTGTCCTTGTGGCTTCTCCAGTTGCCGCATCAAAGTTTAGATGGCTAAAACGTGCGCGTCGTTTCTCGCTCTGAAAATCTGGACAATACATAAAAATACAGACAAACAAACAGATCAACACAAAAACTTAGACTTTTGCTCCAAGTTTCATATTCAACAATTCCTGAAAATTTCATCAATATTGGTTCATAACTTTTTGAGTTTATGACACCAAAAGAGGAGGCAAACAAACATACAAGCCGTTGAAAGGATGTACACAAGAATTAATCATTTGTTGCTCCTAACATACCTAACAATCCCTGTATATTTATAAAAGATCCGTTCTAAAATTTTTAAGTTATCTCGTTGACAGGCAGACAAATAGTCAGGCAAACAGACAAAATGACAGACCAACACACAAACTCGACAGGAGCTTGAAAATATGTTGATCAACTATGCCGATGATTCCACTTTGATGGCAGTGATACCTGCTCCTCGCCTGCGTGATGCTGTCGCTCAGACTCTGAATAAGGATTTGTCACCCATTAGTGCATGGTGCTCGGCCTGGAGTATGAAGCTGAATGATAGTAAGACCAAGTCGATGATTATCAGTCGGTCTCGGACACTTGTACCGCGGCATCCCCAACTGGAGATTGATAGCACTTTATTCAAGAGTTTAGCTCCTTGGAGATTCTTGGT
Source organism: Parhyale hawaiensis (assembly GCA_001587735.2). Lineage (NCBI taxonomy): Eukaryota > Metazoa > Arthropoda > Malacostraca > Amphipoda > Hyalidae > Parhyale > Parhyale hawaiensis. Next base: position 15,432,968 of record LQNS02020120.1, on the reverse strand, counting down.
GTTGTCTATGATGTGAAGCTTACTTTTGAGCCGCATATTAGGAGGTTGGTGTCACGCGCTTCCACTAAGATTGGACTCCTGCGTAGCGTAAGGTGAATTCCGTATTTGGTGATAGTCAGGTTGCCCGTAGATGTTTTTATGCGTTTTTGCTGCCGGTGTCGGAGTATTGCTCACCGGTCTGGGCTTCAGCTGCTGACACTCACTTGCGTCTGTTAGACCGACTTGTTAGTTCAGCCAGCAGGCTGTGCGTTGATAATGATCTAGTGAACCTGTCCCACAGGAGAAGAGTCGCAGAGCTATGTATGTTTTATAAAGTGTACAAAAATGAGAGGCATTGGTTGTATTCTTCTCTCCCTGCCCCAAAGGTTTTTGGGAGAGAGACTCGTGCTGCGCGCGGAGCGCACTCTTTCACTTTGGAGGCTGTCAGATGTCGAACTAATCAGCTCTGTCGGTGCTTCGTGCCCTGGTCAGCTAGGATTTGGAATTTGTTGCCGGCATCCGCTTTTGGTCGTATTGGCCTGCAGGCGTTTAAGTCAGCTGTTAATGTTTTTTTTTTTGCTGTATTTCCTTTAGCAGCGTTTTGGGCTTCCCGGTGTTGCAAGATGCTTCATTTGGGTTGTATTACCTGTCCGTGGGAGCTCAAGCGTGAACTTTTAATAATAATAATCAACGAGCCATGTTCTGTTGTGAGGTTGATTTTTACAACGCAGATTTCTTGCTCCTGTTTCTGCATAATACTCACGTAAAGGTAAAATCAACATTGACCGAGCCCTCAACTGGGGAAGCACACATGCACTGGCTTGCGCTGTAGATATAGGCCCACTGGCCCCAGAGGGCCAAGTGCGGCTGCAGTCGACCCCGGGTCATCAAGAACTATGGCGCCAATTTGACAGAAAATTCAAATAACCCGCGACCTCTCACCCCCCACGCCCCAATCTCTGGTGAAGGCAAGTTTCACAACGGCGCAGTGCATACACACAACTGCCGAAACAGCACATTTAGATCAACAAAGAGCTCGCGTGCCTGGGTTAGCCTCGAACCAGCGATACAGCGACTGTGTGGTGTGAACGAAAGCATGTTGCTACCGTTGGGCAAAAATAATAATGCAGCATTACAAATGTAATATTACATTATCACTTGCTTTCTATTTCGTGTCAATACCTGATCTCACTCGTTGGACCAGAAAGTAACATACTTAGCACTTATTTCATGATCATTTGCCTGTTCTTTCTAGCTAAAACTCACGGGTTGGACAAGAAAGTAACCCATTCGATTGATATTATATGATCATTTGATGGCCATTTCTTGGCAATACTCACCTGCAGGATGAAAAAGTAACATCTGCTGAGCTTGGCCAGGACTTGGCGCCTGTGACGCACCTCGAATAAGATGCTCACGAAGAGCGCCGCGGCGATGTACGTAAGAAACTTGTGAATCTGCCGAATAAAAATATTCATTCTTCACTGGATTATTAGCTTATCTTCACGGAATATTGCGATACGTTCGGGTGGACTGGCGGAATGAAGATTCTGGAATTTCGGGAATGAGCGTGGGCTTTGTCACTAGGAATCGAATTACCCATTTCAAGTACGCTTAAATAGTGGAATACTCCATTTCTGAAGCTAGATGGAGCTTTTGGAAGTTTTGAGAATAAACGATCAAGGGTCGAAGCTTGAAACTCGATTCAACGGGGCGAAGTCAGCGCGTCTACCTGAAGACAAGCTTCGAAATCTCAATTTCTCCCACCAATTGAACTCGAAATAAACCCCACTCTGTAAGGCCGTGTTCACACGTCCCTCAACGTAACGCGTTCAGTCAAACTGATGGACGCTGCGCGTTGATTTGATGGAAGCAGCAGCAAATGCAGGAGACAGAAAGATGAAGCTCGTGGGTTTTTTCAATGCGGCGCATCATTCAACTTTAGTAGACAGAACCTATAAATGCTTACTTTATCCTCTATAGCGGTTTCAAATCTTGAACAAGTCGAAAAAAAATGTTTTTTACCGTCACTTTAACGATCAGAATCACTGTAGTCCCGTTTTAAACGAGAAAACGAGTTAAGCTGAAAATGTTGTACTGAGAACACAGACACCATCTTTGATTCGATAAGGATGGGTATTGCTGAGTGATGTTTTCACTGTTATCGGTTTATCAGGCTAAAAATATTTTGGAATTTTCCTCGCAAATTCAGGCTATAAGATCATAGGATACGAATGTGACATCAAACCCAGCCAAAATATAGGCGAACATGTAAAGAAATGAGATCATAAGTGAACGCGTGGCGTCATTCATTTGAGTTATGGTCGCTTCTACGTGTGGACAACGACAGCAAAAGTTGACTCACGGCTCGTGTTCATTTTTGGGAGTGAACGCGTTACGATGAGGGACGTGTGAACTGGCCCTTAAATGTAAAATATAATCTATGCTACATTGCACACATGTAATTTTATTTTCCCTTAACATCAATTCTGGGAGTAAAGGATTGCTACGATGAAAACGCTCAGTAAGAGATGGAGGGGGGGTTGGAGGGGTCTGTGAACGGAACATCCAATTCAGAGAGCACTCCATATTATAAGGAATACATTTCAACAAAAGGATGTGCTTACTTTAATTTTTCAACTCTATTTGCTAGTGCTGAAAGTACTGGAAATTTCAGAAAAATTCCAATTAGAAGGATAATTATAACTATCATACTTTAAAAATTATTTTTCTTTATCTCAAAATTAACCAAGATTTGACAGGATGTTGACAGAGAATGCTTTAAATGCAAATTAACTCGTTGGAGGGTCCAGATATCAGAGCCCGTACAGTCAGAGGATTTAGGATCAGTAGTGAATTGTGTGATGTGGTACAGCCTAGCTCACAATGCTAAGGTTGGGTCCTGCTTTATGGTTAGAAAGTTAATTTAAGGAATTTGGGTCAGAAAATTCTACTATTTATAAGTTTTTATTTGCTGAAGAAATGGTAATTCTGCTCTGCAAAAAGGCGGTGAGCTCAGTGTGTGAATTTCGTGAGAGGTAAACCGGTTTTGCTGGTTACAGTTCAATCTTGGCCAATATGAAATTTGTAAGGTTGTCCAGTGCGGCCTATATAGGAAGCATTGCAGCTTCTGCATTGATGTTTCTAGATAACACTAGACGTGTGTGGGAGGCTGCTCTTTGAATTTAAAAAAGTGGAACCCTTTGGTAAATGTGTTTTTATATGAAAATTTGAAGCCTGTATGTGGTCAGGCTTCAGCGAGGAACGTTCTTGCAGCGCTTACCGTATTAACAGAGGTTTTTTGTAGTATGGGGGGGCAATGAAATAAATTTAACTCAAGGAAAATTGTTCAGCAATATCGTGAACAGATAGTTTATTTCGAAACAGCTAACAGTATAGTGGTCTAGAAGGTGGTGCGAATAAATGTTTTTCTAAAGAATGTTCCGAGAAAATCTATTTCATCTGATAATGCAAGGCAAAAGGAATACAACTGTTATGCCCGAAATAGTAAAGTTTTTATTATACTGTTTTTAAATTAGTCATGACTGAAGAAACTTGCCCCGAAGCCAGAAAATGTGGGGTTTCTGTAAACTCAAGAGGTTACTGTTGAGTCTTAGTCACTGTTGCTTACTAATCTGGAAATTCAGAGACAAGCTTCCCACACCTCATCTGTTTTTGTTAGCGAAAATGTTCAATGCCGAAGCTGCAGCTCTTCGTTTTTAGATCGCACTGGATGATCGACCAACATTTAGCCGTAGCCAGTACTACCGGTTTACCACTAACGAGACCCAAGATTCAGCTCCCCATCTTCATACAGAACAAAATAACAATCTCTTCAGCCAGAACAATTTTCCACCAAAGAGTTTATCAACTCAGTCGAACTCGTAACTTTAGAATCCTTTTACATCCATGGAGCATAACCTTACCCGAACATATTGACCTCGGCTGTTCTACATCACATCACACAATCTCATATACTCTGACTGAACAGGCACTAACATCTGGACCCCGGAACGAACTCCATTCATTTGCAATTGCACCATTTCCTGACATCTCTGGTAAAGACTGATTAATACAGGAATAAAAAAATTCTCTTCAACGTTAGATAAGTTATCAGACTAATTTTAAATTTTCTCAAGGTGGTACTTTGTACTAATACACGGATGTGTTTCGCTTGCGAGCTTGCTTGCTATCTTGTTTCTCCTTAGGTTGGTCCTTTTCTCCGTCTCGCTCTTTTCAGGATTTAGATAGGAGAAAATTCATTTAGAGATTAAAAAGACGAGATGCGATGAAATTCCAGCCCTGAATTACAATGGCATACCTAGTTTCTGCAATATACGCCCAGAAGTCGATATACTGCACTTTCTGAAGTCCGCTTCGCCGTGGAAAGTAGCTTGGTACTATATATTTGATATACTTCTTCTATAGAGCGTGGGAGATGGAAGGCTGTATCTTTGACAGTTTTGAATCCTGTCATGCGTAAGTTATTTTTTATTTTTAGCTGAATTTCTCCGAGGTAGTTGAATCTTAATGCTGAGTAGAAGCCAAAGTATTTGTTAATTTATGTAGCAGCCAAATTTCGATCCTGACGGTTCAACTAACTACTGGTATCCAGGATACAGTAAGCATTGACCATTTCCAGTAAGTTTTTTTCATAGAACTAAATATATTTGCTTGGTGCTGCTACTTGAGATTCAAGCATTTGTAAACTGATGTTTGGGATTTTACTAGTAGCAAGGAAATTTTACTCTCGCAAGATCATGGCGGCACAATATGAAACAACCATCAAAGCTTCACAAGAAACTGATTGCCGTTATTTTGACTGCTGTGTACACTAGCTTAATATTAAAGTGTACTTATTTACCAACATATCACTAACCCCGTCCATAGAATGACGGTCATCAATTTGTGATGAGCTTTTTTTTATTATTCCATCTGTGGACTAAACCGCTACTTACCAGTATATTCATAGTACTCCTCCCATGCGAGTGTTGCAGCATCAGATAGCCTTGCACCAACAACCCCAAAGTGAAGAAACCGTAGTCTGAGTCGGCCGGTAGGGCAAATCTGCATAGGAAAAGACAAAATTATTTTCAAAAATCAAAAAAAAATAATGTAGAATCTCCTATTTTGTGCAAGTAAATGAACTTGTTTGAATGTCTAAGGTACAAATTAATTTCCTGATAAAAATAAAAAAAGGAATTTCCATGCTACGAACAATGAGAAATCAAATTTTGATTCAAGTTTTTGGCGGTTTATTACCTTATAGGATACGCCCAAATAATTATTATCCTCTGTGTGAAATTATAGGAAAGCGAATACAACAGATACAAATGCATCAGTTCATGAATCTGTACACAGCATTGGTACCTTCATATGCCAGTACAGTTTGTCCTTTTATAAACTTATTTATTTACTTGCTTACCAGCGGTCCACGCAATCACAAAATTGAAGCAAAAATAATTACTTAAAAAACTCCCTTTTCTTCACCACCCTTTGCAGTTCTGTCCCTTTAAATATCTATTAACCCCTTCCCTGTCTGTAGTCTGACCTTACGACAAAAAATCGTTCTATGGAATGAGGCTCTAACTTTTGCAGCAACTGTAGTAACCAGGAGACAGTGTAATGCTGCTTCCGTTCAGATCAACAATTTATGGCCGGTAGGAATTGGAAATGTGAAATAATAACGCTTATTGTATTCATTAGATTGATTAAAAGTAGGTACAACATTTGACGGCGCCAACATATAAACTTGACGAAGCCCTTCCAGGGCATCGCAATCCCCCTCTGTGTAGCTCAAGCACCATGTACCAGCACCAGCCATCAATCATTAGCGCAACCGATGGAACCTTTCCTGGAAGCGCATGGCTAGGTGAGTATGTTGCAAAGGTGCAATGAATTCAAACCCATTGCTAGCTCAATCTTTACAATGCTCAGACTGCAAATTTATACCTAGAAGTTAGTTAGTTATAGCTATTGAGTATCAGTAATAGATAACATAGATTTACATAGTATCTTGATAGGGAACTGAGAGAACAATCAATCAACAAATTGTGCCTTATTCTTTAGTTGGAATAGGATCTTGCAATGTAATATTTTTCTGGTTTTCAACCTTGAAACACACAGTTTTCGATACAAACTAGCATAGCTTCAAGTCCTGATCGGTGAAATGATAAAATCCAAAGATAAATATCTATTATTCTAAGGTGAAGTTAATTCGGACTCTCTTTTTTCATATCCAGCTCGCCAAAATAAGTCTCTGCATCTTCATATGTGCCGTTTTAGCTTGGATGTATGAAGCCTTGTCAATCAATACGGAATTCCAGCTGTTGAGCTCGCTGCCTCTAATCAAGGTAGAATTCTTACTGTATCATTTTTTCTCTTCTTTTTTTTTACTGTCGGGAAGTCACTCACGGTTGTTTATTGTATTTTTCTCCTAAATTCCGGATGATAAAAACTCTAAGTCCACGATCTAGACCTGAATGAATGTCCCTGCCAGCCGTATCCTAGAGTAGATGTTTTTTTTCTGAATTACGAACGACGAACTTGATTTTTGCGATGTAAATTTACTGCATATTATCATGAGCTGAAAGTAATTTACTATAGCAAAAAGTGGCGCAGTGGAACCGGTGCAATACCGGTTCCCAAGTCAAGCAAGGAAAATTCAAAATCATCGCCACAAAGTATCAACCTTCACTGTCGGCAGCCGGGTAAAGTATAGAGAAAGTGAATATTAAGAAAAATGCGGGTTTAAACGGCAACTATGCTTAGCACTTGGCTTAGGTTGTTCAGCGACAATGATTTAGTTACCTTTCTTACAATTGTATTAATGACAAATCTTAGCTTTACTACAATATAGAAATTCTATAGTTGTGACTTGCATCTCGCTAATAATCTTATATGTAGGGTAATTAAGCAATGATTGTACAGCAAGCTAGTACCGAACGTTATCTAATACAGTTCAACTAAAATAACTTCATAGCAAAGTAAGTATCAAGCCTAGAGGTGTTGCTGTGGTTCTTTGTACGAGTACGGTGCCACTGAACAAGTGCAGCCATACATGTAAAGGTGGGTTCATACCACAGTCAGATGAACGGGCCCTCTTAGCTAACGGCCCGAATCTTTTGCTGTCCCTAGTAAAATCTACCAGCACAATTATTGTAATGTTAGGTAGTCTTCAGGCCAGAACAACTACTGTAATGTTAGGAAAACTTAAGACCAAAACAATTACTGTAATGTTATAGGGCAGTGTTCAGGCCTGAACAATTACTGTAATGTTAGGCAGTGTTCAGGCCAGAACAATTACTGTAATGTTAGGCAGTGTTCAGGCCAGAACAATTACTGTAATGTTAGGCAGTGTTCAGGCCAGAACAATTACTGTAATGTTAGGCAGTCGTCAAGCCTGATTCGACGATTGCTTGATTGTGCCGAAGTGACTTGGTCACGGACCCGGAATACAGAGTTACTAAAAATCAACTATTTCTGTATAAAGACGTTTTTATAAGTCAATTACCGAATAAACGGTTTCAATCACATATATTATCTATTATGGTTGCGTGCCGGGTCCGCGCGGTGAGGGGGCGTCCGCGCTTGCTTTCTTTTTCTGTTTCTGGCGGCCTTTGGGCGGGGCGCGCCTTGCTGTTCCGGGCACCCGGCAACGTCGGGTCGGAGCGGCGGCTCGTGCCCTGCTTGGTGGGTTGCTGAAGAGCGTGGGGGGAGGGGCGCGAGCGGGTCCAGGGGCGCGTTCCGTAGTGTGGGTTCGGCGTGACCCACTGCACTTCACTCAAACCCTCCCCTTTCTGGTCCCTTCAGGACTATGATCTGATTGTGGCACGGCCCCACTTAGGTGGTAACGGGGACCTGGGCCTGCAGTACTTGTCTGCAGGATCAAACGCCATCACTAATTTCCTCCATGCGGTCAGAGAGGGTGGTGTTCAAACTCCGCCCTCTTGGAGGCAACTCAACAACAACATTATGGTCGCGGAGTTAAATCTCGGGTCACTGACACTTTACCGCGAAAAGGACAATTATCCAATAGATGTTCAGCTTTAAAACGTCGATTGTATATGCATAATAAAACAAAGTAGGGTTTGTATAAAAAGGTTTACCGCAAGGCTCTAGCTGCCCAGTCTTATGCCTGATGCCTGAATAACTTTTGGTAATTTTCTTGTTTCGAACGCGTTTTGTGCTGAACGCAGACTCTGTCTTTAAGGTGCCCATCTTCACCATATTTCGGATTTCTAACGAAATAGTAGTCCTACACTTACCGATAGACTGTGAGGCGATAGTGGGAGGCAAGAGGTAGTGGTTTTAGTAGATGCAGGTCATAGTAAGTCTTCAGATCTGTAATGTTTCCATATATGTACGTTAAAGCCTAATTTGAACTATCGCCCCAAACATCTGTACAAGGGGATGGAGTGGCGGCACTGGTACACTACAGCTGCCGGATACGGTCAGGCTTTCGGACGCTGGACAAAGAATGCACTTTCATCTGATAGTCGTGTGAACGCTTCTATTGAATGGTGAGTTCAATGTTCTTGGATAAAGTTTGCCATAACTCAACTATGAACTAATGATAATTACATTCTATTGGGCACACTTTTTCCAAAGCTGTACAATTACTGTATATAAAAAAAATCCCTGTACATGTAGGATTATATCATTATATTACTGTAAAATTGAGGTTTCTTTGAGCATTACTTAAACTTAGCATACAGAAGGACGTGTGACATTCCCACAAGGGAATGGAGGACATCCATTGAGAGGGACACTCACCTGTAGTACAGCAGGATGTGTGAGATCCCCACGAGGCAGTAGAAGGCATATGTGGGCACATGATCCCAACCCGCCTTGTTCTGAAAGTGTCCGAATTTGGTGTCCTCCAAAATTTCACCTGCATGAGATAAAAAATATAGAAAATATCTATGCAGCATCGATCCATTTTTCTCTATACAGCAGAAAAAACTCAGTGAGTTGTGTACAAATCAAGTTGGTTCTTCTAATACATAACAATAGGGACGATAACAACCCAGTAACTATCTACCAATCAGTCTTACATCGGTTGTGAGCAAAAACCATCGAACGCCTCCTATATAGAAGCTCATCACTGATCACCTGAGGATGCACCAGCTCATTCCCAAGACCCAGCCCGGCTTCCTTCTGAGATAGAAGGAGCCACCTCACTAACTTGGAATTCTTTGTCAAAGTAGCGGATCTTAGAGATGAAGAAAAGGACTTCCAGACTTCCAATATACTTTTAACAAAGTCCCGCATCAACAGTTAACAAAAAAATTTGGAAGCCCATATACAGCAGCACTGCCCCATAGTGAGGCTTTAGCTTTTGGCACTTACCTACACTTACCATGGAAGCTTGCATATCTATCTATCTATCTATCTATCTATATTATACTAAAAGTCTGTGAACCGGTCTTGCTTGTGTCTTGCTTGTGTCTTGCTTGTGATCTTGCTTGTGTCTTGCTTGTGTCTTGTGATCTTGTTTG
>LQNS02020120.1:15403392-15418151 GCA_001587735.2 Parhyale hawaiensis | reverse complement strand
TAGTGAACTGTATGGGCAGCTCCTGGACGGGCAGGAGAAGACGGCCGAATAGAGTGTGGTTTATAACCAGCTAAATAACACTTGCTTTAGTGCGAAAGCAAAGACGATCGTGATGACGACCCAACGGGTCACGGGTCGTCTAGTTCTAATATAATTTACGACTTAAGATATCACATTTTTCGTCGCTACGCAAACTTGCAGTTATCCAGAAGGGAAACTCATATCTTCCCTGGTGATTAAGCTAAATAAATACATTAGAGTATAAATATTCGGTCTACAAATATCAATGCAGAAGCTGCAATGCATCGTATGTAGGTAGCACTGGACAACATTTCAAAGCACGAATCGATCAACATTTAGGCATATCTAGTAGAACCGGTCTACCACTCGTAAAACCTGCTCATTCTGCTCCCCGTCTCCATGCTGAACAAAATAATCATCCTATCAGCACGAAAGACTTCTCAATCATCGACTTTTCTACCCCACTAGGACTCGCAACACTGGAATCTCTCTACATCCATAGAGCAAAACATAACCTCAACATTATGACCTCAGCTGTACCTCTACACACGGTTCATGCCTGACCCACTGACCTCTGACTGTACAGGCGTTGACATCTGGACCCGCCAAGCTCGCTCCATTCAGTTGCATTTTAGACCTACTCCGAGCAACATTTCAGCTCCCTAATATATTGACAATAAAAAGAATTCTGTTTTAGTATACTAGGTTACCTGAATATTTTAAATTTCTGAAGATGGGAGGCATTCCCGAAACGTCAAATTTTATATGATTAGTCGACCGAATATTTATACTCAAATACATTAGAGTTCCATTAGGATTCGAAACCGAGAACTTACGCATGGTAGGCACAACCCGAAGGCCAAAGCTGAAGGGTACAAAAGGCAGGCCTGCAGTACGCAAAGTGGTGCCCAACTCTCCCCTATAGACAGCGAGGATTTATTTTGTGGCACTTACTTGCACATTTTTGTACTTACAGACTAGTGCAATAAGTTGAGATTATAAAGAAATTACTGTAAACGTTACCGGTTTAGGTACCAAGCCTCTGCGCATAGGATGAGATCTGCTACAGTATGACTCATTATCCTATGAAAAAAGCCTTTAATCTAAAAGCAGACCTCTCCACTTACAGATTATACCAAGAAGATTGAAGTTAAGAAGAACGAAGGCTTCTATCAGAGACAGTTTGCAGCAGCTTCCGTTGTAGGTAGAAAATAGCGAATTCTTGTACTTGAGTTTCTTCAAGCTGCGACCCTTGAGGATGGCGTCCCTCCTCGCCACGTGGTACGGGAACAGAGCGTGGTAGGCCCACCAAAGACCCAAGACCATGAAGGAAATGCCTAGGCCTACATGACCTCTCATAGTGCCCCAATCCTTCATGGTTAAAGTTCTTCTGACAACGTTCTAAAAAATAAGTTAATCTGGAATAAAAAAGTGGCACTCAGTCGCTCTGAAAGCTGTCAATGAAAGTAAAAAAAAATTATTTGTCTGTTAAAAAATGTGGACATGCAGTCTTTCTAGAAATTTATAAGGCAAAAGTTGGGTATCATCTGGGAACAGAAGAGAAAAAATATCAATTCTTCTAGAAACAGCTGAGGCAATCGTCAGAAACCAATTGAAATTAGTATGAGCGAACGAAAAAAGCAAGGCTCAATTTTTCGAAGAAAGTGAAACTAGAGAGAGTTGCTGTCAAGGTATAGACATCTCACCGATCAGTCTGGCTTAACGTCGGTATAACTACACTGCTGATGCCCTAGCAATGTCTTAGGCCGCCCCACTAACTCATTCATACTTTTATCTTCTGTGGCGGCTGAAAATTCAGCTGTGTGAGCATTCAATCTGCCTCTGTAAATCGCGTGTCAGGCGATAATCTCCAATCCATTACGCCTGAAACGGCTGGAAACTCAAGCTCAACGTGATCTCAGCCAAGACATTGTGACTTGTCCTTGATAACCAAATATATAGATGTATCGTGTGTGTATGTATAAGTTTATTTATGTAATATGCCAATAGTCTGGTCCCAATTGGAATGTAGAAAAGAAATTAACTTGCACCCTTTTATGTAGTAATTTGCCCTTGGTTTCAATTACAATTAAAGTTCACGTCAAAAGGACATCCAGTTACTTCTATACACTTCCTCATAGCAAAACCTCTGCCCATTACCTAGCTAAGAAGTGTGTTATAAAACTTTGGGACTACACAACTTAAATCAAAATGAAATTCTAGCAAAAATCACCGGGCGTGTGCCTATGTTTCACTATTATAACTTAGGAATAGGCATAGACCGTAAAACACTCAGCTCAAAGCATCACGTATCAATCACCACCACCCACAAACCCCCCCGCCTTCCTCCATCCACCCCACCCCCCCCATTTTCTACCGTCTCCCACTAACCCTGAGGTTTCACAACATTGAGGGGAGGGAATTGTTCTCACTCTAGTAGATGCCGAACGATCTAGATTTCATCTGACCCCTGCGCGTAATAGTTCAAATCAGTAAACTATAGCACTCTGAGAGCACATACCTAGGCCGAGTGAAGCAACGGTAGCAAAAAAATCAAATGGGCTCTGAAACCATAATTTTCTTTGTATAAACTCCAAAATCTGATCATTTGTGCCTTTTGATAGTCATAACAGTTTGTGCAATTTTCTCTAAGAACTGTTCATAACTTTTTGAGTTATGCTGCTAACAAACGTTTTGACAAACATGGGTCAAACATACAAACGAACCTACTGATCTGCACCAAAATTTAATCATTCATGTCTTTTAATATTACTAATAACGTCTATAAATTTCATGACGATCCATTCTTTATTTTTTTAGTTATTGTGCTAACAAGCATAAAATTAAAAACAGTGACAAACAAACGAAAAAACCAATGAATCATCACAAAAATTTGGTCATTCACTCTTTGTGGTATACCTAAAAACTCATATGAATTTCATGAAAATCCGCTCATAACTTTTTGAGTTATGGCATTGAGAAAAATGAAGCATACAAACAAACGGATAGACGGATCTTCACCAAAAGTTAATCATCTGTTCCTCCTAACATATCTAATAATCCCTGTAATTTTCGTCAAAATCCGTCGTTAACTTTTTGAGTTATCTTGACAACCAGACACACCCGACGAAAACATAACCTTCTTGGCGGAGGTTATGATGGTCATTGGAAAAAAAATTTTATCTAATAGTTCGTTGCATTGGATGCCTAGAGGGCGAGGTCGCTTGCAAAATCGCTGTGGTGATAATCCACTCTGCTCGAATTTTCTTGGAGAGATTAAGTGAATCAGCCGAGCGTTTTGTACTGATTAACCCCAACAACTTTGTGTTCTAAAGTTGCTGAATCGATTGATGCAATAGATGGAATACTGCGTTTATTGCTGAATTCTAATGCCTTCATTCAAAACTTAAGTACGAATGAAACCGAGTTGACGGCTTGAAGGTTTCTCAGGGCTGTGTTTTGGGTCCCTCGTTGTTGGTAATATAAATAGCAATTCCGTTTCCTCCCTGAAGAATATGGTTGACTACTGACGACTTCACCACGGTAGCGGTAATTCCGGCTTCTGGCCTGCGTTCCTGCGCTAAGGTGTTGCCCGGTATCGGATTGACGGGAGTTGCTCCTCAGGGGAGAATAATAATAACTAACGCACTTTGAGAGCGCACACCTCCGAAAAGCGAAGCAACAGTAACAAAAATTTCAAATTGGCCCTGAAGCAATGATTTTCTTTGTATCTTCACCACAATCTAATCAATTGTGCTTTTTGACAGTATTAACAATTTCTGCAATTTTCTTGAAGATCTGTTCATAACTTTTTGAGTTATGCTGCTAACAAACATTGCGACAAACCTTAAGTGAAACATACTAGCGATCCAACCGATCTGGACCAAAATTTGATCATTTATGTCTTTTAACATTACTAACAACTGTAAATTTCATAAAGATCCATTCAGATTTTTTTTAGTTATTATGCAAACAAGCATAAAATCAAAAACACGAACAAACAAATAGATCATCACAAAAATTTGTTCATTTACTCTTTGTAATAAACCTGAAGAGCGGAGGTCGGTATCTACGATTATGTTACGATGGTGGCAAAATCGTTGGTACAATGGCCCCAGCCAGCGTTCTTACGATGGCGATGGCAATACCATCGCTCCATCGTCATCGGAGCTAAAAATCGCCAATTTTCACCGGCGACGACCTACAATGAAATAACCGTCGGCGATGGCCATTGTAGGGTGTCACAGTCGGCGATGAACCATCGCATTAACACATTTAAAAAATACAAATATCTCAGACCACAAACATTGAATAAAAGCAGCATCTCTTATTACCTCGGCCTGTGCGCGATTTTTAGACCAGTATAAGGTGCGAAATGTAAGGCCCAGGTAATTAATTGACATTGTTAGATCTGGGAAATGTATTAAAATAAACTTTGTAACCCCCTCTTTGTTTTAATGTTACTAAAAAATGAATGTTTCAAACTCGTAGGGCTGTTTTCTGTAGTTTCAGCCTTATTTCATCGGCATCGGAAGTACGATGCCCATCGTATGCCATCGCCAATGGCATGTTCAGCCGTTTCATCGGACCATTTCTTCCTCATAACACGAACGCCGATGGAGAAAATGGCCATCGCCGATGGTTTGATACGATCTCCATCGGACCATCACTTTCGCCGATGAATTTTTGCGATGTTCCATCGTAACATCGCAGTTGTTCCGATGGCGATGGTCATTTGTGCAAGGCTCTGCTAACAACGTTTGTTCATAAAAATCAGCCCATGCCTTTTCGAATTATGCATTGACAAATATGATGCAGACAAATAGACAAACGGATGAACTAATTTTTACCAAAAGTTCATTATCCGTTCCTTCTAACATACCAAACAATCCCTGTAAATTTCGTCAAAATCTGTCAGTTACTTTTTGAGTTATCTTAATGACAGACAGAGAGTCCCACAAAGAGACAGACTAACAAACCCGACGAAAACATAACCTCCTTGGTGGAGGAAATAAAGAACATTTATTGCTCATATGGATGCTGTGCGCAATAAGGTATAGGGAACAACACCCTGAGGTTTGCATTATTATTGTTAGCATAAGAGTAACACTAGACAATAATATAAGAGAGAATGAGCATTTGGTCTATTGAGAGTTACTGGGAGTTCTGGCACATTTTTCTGCGGCTGTGAGACGTTATCTTGACGTTCAATTTCCAAATCGATGGATTGGTCGTACTGAGCCGGTGTCACGGCCACCAACATCTCCTGATCTAACTCCTTTGGATATATTTTTGTGAGGGCACGTGAAAAGTTTTATTATTATAAAACACCTGTGGAGCCGGAAGATCTTGTTGCCAGAATTGCTGCAGCTGCTAGAGATATTGCTGAAATGCCCGCGTCTTTGGCTACGTACGCAACTCCATCCAACAAAGGTGCCGGCCGTGTATCTATTTATGCTCATTGTAGATATTTTGAATAATTTCTGTAACGAAGTCCTTGCTAATAATTATATGTTGTTAATTCTTTTTAAATCACCTTCTTTTGTATGTTAGAGTGTAGCTAATAATATTTTGCGTTTTTGTTTTCATATCTGATTATCTCAAAAACGAAGCGCTTTTTCAACTTCGCTTAGTGATGAAATAGTACTAAACTATGTTAATATTTTCTATTAGTAGCCAAAGATTGTACCAACAATTTTCCAACACCCGGTACATCGTGTATATATTTTTGGTGGTGCGGGCATGTTGCGAGGGTCAAACAAACAAATGCTGTATATCATTTCTAAACAGTTTCTATCTGTCGCCTCGGTCGCTAAGCCGCCACGGTAGCAGCATGCTTCCGTTCGCAGCTCTAACACCTTGTATCGCTCGCACGTTCGATGCCCAGCCAGGCAGCGAGCTCTTTGCAGATCTTGGTGTGCTGACTCGGCAGTTGTGTGTGCATGCACGGCGCCGTGGCGGAACTGACTTTCTCAGAGATGAGAGGGGGGGGGGGGTCTCGGGTCATTTGTTCATTCCGTCAAATTGGCGCCATAGTTCTTGGTGACCCGAGGTCGACTGCAACTACACTTACTCATCTGGGGCCAGTGGACCTATACCCGCAGCACAAGCCAGTGCATGTGGGTTTCCCAGGTGAGGGTGTGGTCTAAGTTGACTTTACTATACGCGGGCATCAAAAGGGGCTCAAAATATATAAAATAGAACCCCGTTGGTGAACTGATTGAGCATTTGCCAACAGGCGGGAATTTTGGCGGAAGCTGTGATCAGAGAACCTTTGTGTGCGACGCCTGTGTAGCCATGGATGATCAACGTAACGTTACGTAGTTCAGCTGTGAATGTATCGTTATGACTATGACAACAGTCACAACTTTGGTTGGAAACACAGGGCGACAAATGGATTCCGGCAGTGTGGGACTGCTTGTCTATGCAGAAAGTAGGGAGATCTTTACATGTGTAGAATGCCAACGTGAGGATAAGTTGCCAAGCGCGGGAAAATACACGTATCCGGAGTGGGCAAGAAAATATAGAGGTTTTGCCTTGTCAACAAAGCATTCACTCAGGCCCCTTAAGAAAATTGAAGTAAGTTATAGTTGGCTGGGGAACGATGTGAGACTCGCCACAGCTTCACAAAATAAAGGAAAGGAAAGAAAGGAAGAATGCGGGCGAAGTTTGGAGCTCTTTGTTGGTTCCGTCGATAGTTCTTAACGACCCGTGGTCGGCTGCACTAAATTCTCTGGGGCCATTTGACCTATATCTGCAGCACGAACCAATGTGAGCGGGTTTTTCAGTGGAGGCTGCAGTCAAAGTGGACTTTACCGTTATACATTTGTCGCACGGCTGACAAAGCTCATGTAGGTGAGAGGAAACGGAGAATAAGGGAATTAAAGGGGGGGGAGTTTATATCAGCTAGCCTGCGGGCACTCACGAAATGGGGGTATGGGATGGTTTCATGAGATCTCAGAGGTCCGAAGTGGTCTGAGGCTATTGGAATATGCAAAGGCATGGGAGGCCTATTCGGAACAATCAGAAAAAAGTCAGAATAGAGACTCAGAGCGAGTTGAATAGAAGCCATGCTCTACGTCATGGCACGGTCACCTCATACCTGTTTTATAACAAATGTGTGACAACTTAAGTCAGTAAACTCAAGAAGCAAAGAGCGTAATGGGAGGACTCACGGGAACCAGCATCGAAAAATGATAATCATCACTGACGTCACAATCGACTAATTGTACAACTGAATAGCCTATGAGCATTGTATATAATATACGCCTAAACGCTATCAACTGCAAACTTTAAGTCCTGAAATACATTAATAAATGAAGAGAACATGGACTGATTGAGCAGCAAATATCATTATTAATAGAAAATGGCAGTAGAGGCAGGTGGAGGCCTTCACAACATCACGGGCAGAATCTAGGCATGTGTGGCCTGCCCATTTAACGCCGTCTTTAAAGTGAGGAAGCCTTTTTACACTTCATAATGCTCTTTACAAAACATTTTCTAACATATCGCCATATTTTTCGACTTCATCCTTGCAACCTTTCACTCTTGACTGGCCGACTACTTGAGCAGCATCCATGCGTCAAGAATATAATACTACTTATATGTTTGGTCAGGGCCAAGAACCCACCCACGAAGGCGTGAGGTACCACCCTCTAATACTGCGAATCAACGATGTGACGTCATGCGGCAACATGCGGTCACTGCTTAGTTTTATTTTAGTCCCACTGAGTCCTCCAGTTACACTCTATGCTCCCTGGGTAAACTAAAAACTAGGAGGAGCTTCCCTCCAATCATGGTACCCATCACAGAGAGAACCTTGCCCTATTGTGCCCCCATACCGAAGAGCTGTCGAGAAAGATCATACTCTCTGTTATCTGACGAAACTTAAATCAGACAACTCCTCCATAAAATCACATGTGCATGGACCGAAGGAGGACAAATGTTTCGACAACAGTGGAGCAAATATGTAATCCCACAAGAGGTCCGCGCAGTGCGATTGTAAGAAAAGCTGACGCCACAAGCCAAAGTATCGAAGTATTCACGTCCCTGGCGAGGAAGAGAACACCAGACGCCCGGTGTGAATGCAAACGGAACACTGCACCACTTAATTTGTCACAGCTAGTAACAGAGACAACATTTTAGTTCCTTGTACGCTAAGAAAAGGAGTTTATTCACTGACCATTTTATCAAGGCAGTTTTGACGTGATCAAATTCCTCCACAGCGTTGCTAATGCTATGGGCATTTCCAAGATTTTATTCGGCCCATATCTCAGCCCCACTCACAACCAGTATATAAAGGAATCTCAGAAATATTCATAGAATTGGCAACGCTGTAAAAGAATTTGACCACGCCCCAACTGTCTTGATAAAATGGTCAGAGTATAGTTATGATTAGGAGAAACACAAGTTTTAAACAATTTTGCATCTATGGTAACACTGGACAACTGTTTTGCAAAAAAAAAATGGTCTTGTCTCAGGATTCCCCAAGCTCGATTATCAAACCGAACCCCAGCCGCGGACCTTACATGTACGGCACGGCAGGGCGAAACGAAAATTATTCCCTGATTACGCTTCCTTCTACCGCAGTACACCTGGTTTCTGGTATATGCGTCGGTAATTAAGGTTCCGAAAAAGCTCGCATCAGTGGAATTGGCACGTACCAAATCCACCTACATCATTATAAGGGGGTTACGTTCCATGTCTCATTTATATCCCATAAAATTGTTTACCTGAGACTTTTTCTTAATAATACGGCACTAAAGCTCACCATAAATATAACAGTTATGCCACATTACAACACTGTACACGAGAAATGCCTGTAAACAAGGAAAAATCCAGGACGCTCTATTATGGCACCTCCCGCGCACAACTTCCAAATCGAAAAAACTTTCTCTCGTGCTCTGCACATGTGATCACAATAATCCCTTCGCGTTTAACGAACTGGCTTACAACGAGCAGCAGATTTACTTTGCAATGTAATCGGCCAGCACTGAACAAAGGGACTGAGACACTGAAGGTCGCTTTAGCTATGCTACGCCGCCAGTCCGATCGCCTGTCCCTGCAAAAACTTGCGCTCGAGGAAAACACAAGACCGAGCTGGAAATCCCTCGCAAGTTTTTGGGCTTCGACACAAGGTCCGGTCGGTCTTTTGGGTTATTTCCAATATATGACCAGATATTTCGCTATAGGTAACATATTCTCCTTGTTCACCGACATGAAAGAACTGAACTGTACTGTCAGCCCCTTCGTACATATATTTAGAGGTAAACTAGCATTGAACAAAGTAAGTACCCTGAACAACCATTCTTTTGTGCGCAATGTCTACGGGTAAACTACTGTGAGCACAAAATGATCAGACTAGCAGTTATCTTAGTTTAACATTTACCAGAGGGACCCGTGGAAATTCCACGTTTGAATAAAGTCTACACCTTCCAAAGTGAACGCGACCACGTTACGCTTTTGCAGTTCACCTGAGTTTAACCTAATGCAGCTCTTCTAACGTAACACACCCCGTCTAAGATAACGCCAATATCTGTCTACTGTAACATAATTATATTGTATACGCTAACTTGACCCGTGGGTGACATGTGAGAATTCCACGATTAGTTAACGTTCTCACTTTGTACAATGCAGCAATCCTTAGCTACGCTTGTCCTGACTTGCACTGGGCAGTAGCGCACGATAGCAACACTACATCGCGCACTTCTGCTGCAGGCGGTCACCTCATTGAAGTGGTTGTACCGGCGACTTCACATGTCCTTCATATCATATGGGCCGGTTTGCCGGTAAGGAATAACAGTAGCTCGCCAGCAAAAATAGATGATATGAGCGAGCAGCGCATGTACCTTATATGAAGGCCGATTTAAGAGTATTTATGGAAAACCTTCCGGTGCAATTGCAAGCGGGCGTGTGATCTCCCTGTTTTTTAAAGAGCGACTTTATGAAATACCTAATGTATATTTATAGTTAGATTCACGAGGCATGACCTGGGAGCCTCGTGAATCCGATGGTTTACACTTGTTTTAACATACCAGGACGTGCAGCATCCCCATATCTAAGAAATGCATGTTATAGCTAAATTTCACCAGCTGTACATCAAATTAATGTTAAAACTACCAAACTTAACTCTGAGGATTTTTCATTTTTTTTTTTTTTTGCGCTCGCACACGCCAAAGATTTTTCCGCACTCACACTACACGCCAGATCTCTGGTCTTTGAGAAAACATATTACAACAAATGCCTACTTCAGCTCATCATCAGTGGACATTTTGGGCCCTGCACCACCCTTCGGGGACCTCTAGCGTCTACAGCACTTCCAACCTTTGGACACCTAAGCGTCTCATCACTTATTTTTTCTGGTCCTGCACCGATCTGCAATATTTCGTTTGCGCAACTCTTTTCAAAATAGTGCTTCAGGCGACGACAGCACTTCTTGGAGCAAGGCCTCATGAAACGGGACTCCAATCTTCTCGGGTAGTAAAACGCCGGGACGCACAGCAGAATTTACGATAGGCTCGCACGTGCTGGCTTACAAAGGTCAAAAAAATACCACTTTGATTTTGTCACTATCGGGTAGGAACCATTTAATAAACGTGCACCGCTCTTAACACTGAACATTAAGTGCGGCTGACGAAGCACGGAGAAGGGCCTGCGACATGCCCCGAGGCTAAGACAGCCCAAACAAATTTAAGCTAAGGGCCGAAACATACCAAAAGCAGTTCAGCGAGAAGCTAGCAGGCAGGCAGGCAGTTTTTGAGAAGCACGGAATGCACTGGAGCGCGCACACCGGACAGCGGCAGTTGAGCAGGCCGCTTGCCGCTGTTCGGTGTGCGCGCTCCAATGCATTCCGTGCTTCTCAAAAACTGACAGCCTGCCTGCCAGCTTCTAGCTGAACTACTTTTGGTATGTTTCGGCCCTAAGATCTGCACAGACCTACGAAGCGGCTTAGAAATCTTACAAACGAGCAAGTGCATGGACTTTATATGTCTTCGTAAATCGCATTGTGCTTTGATCCGATGGGAAATGTATCCCATGTAAACGTGTAGGCAATTGCAAGTGGCTAACTTGTAGGTTTCATGTACAATAGAATTGTACGGCTATTTTCCTTTCGGTTATAAGGAGTTACACCCTATGGCAATCATACATTATATTCTAAAACTATGTAAACTCAAATTTCAGTTATACGCTTATTATTATCACGCGTTGAATTGGGCCTGATTTTCCAATCCCATACAGTGATAATATTCGATTGCTGAACTCACGAACCCAAGGGCTGTCCAGAGTGTCTTCTCTGCAAGGGATGTCGCAGCTATAGCCGCAGTTCCTGCTGAGAACTTTGATTACTTGATGATACTTCGGACGAGGTCCAGGTGGCGTTATGCACGTAACCCATCTTGCGCAGAGGTGATGCTGCAGTCCGTGACCAGCGGGATGGCTAACAGCGAATTATCCCCACAGTTCACATAGCCGCTTACAACAGGTTTATCTGGCACTTTCAGTAAGTATGCATCCAGTAAGTTTTTAAATATCACAGCCTCTGTACCGGTGGCATTTCGGATGTGACATGGCATTTTGTTGAATAATCTCGCCCCGCCCCCCGAACGGCGAAACTATTAGAATACTTTGTGGCCATTGCCTCACAACCAGGTTTGATCGGAATTCGCACGTCACAAGTGCGACCAATACGGTCGGAGTGTCTGGCCTGGATTCGTCCATTGACGTAGACAGTAATGCCTTCTAGAATTTTCCAGACATATATGATCGTAAAGCGCTCGAATCTCCTTTGAATGGAGTACATTTGAAGTTGAGCAAGTCTTTCGTGATAGTTTAAATCTTGCATGCCTCGGATTTCGGCAGTAACCGATCGCTGGATAGCCTCAAGGCGCTCTAAGTCTTTCCGTTTGATTGGCATCCAAAGAAGTGAACAGTATTTAATCATCGGTGGTATTAGTTGTTTCCATAAGGTGAGCATTGTGTCTGCCTCTCTTGAAGAGAAAGTTCGAAGCACCCATCCGCTCCACTTCTTGCCTATAGTAACATTTCGAGCCACGTGATCTTCAAAAGTGGCATTAACTTGCATTCTCACCCCAAGATCTCTTAAAAATTGCCTTCTCTCGATTTCGCTCCCATCTCTCGTCGTGTAGAACGTAGATTCAGTAAGGGAGAGGTTTTTTCCGTACCGTAGTAGTTCAAATTTTTAATTCGTTGAAGGTTAGTTTTATAAAGTTAGGTAGGTTTTCCATCTATCTTTCCCCCTTTCTGTTCCTTGAGGTGAACTGTTGATCGAGATAGCTGACTTTGTAGACGAGACAACTCTAGTCTCTCTCGGGTGAAAGGCCATGGAGGGACATCACAGAGGCAGCTCTACCCTCACATCCCATTGGTCAGATCTTCCATGCTGCCAAGTTATAGGACCTACAAGAGTGAGATCCTCGCACAATAAAGCCAGCCAATATATTATTACTAACATTCACTGGTATATACACCTTACTATTACGATGATATACGCGTTTCTTCATAGGGGCCATATCAATATCTACTGTCACAATCGACGACGGTACAGCTGAATAGCCCATGAGCCTTTCATATAATAGATCCCGAAAAGTTGTCAATCGCAAAGTTCAAGCCCTTAGGAACATTAATAAGTGAGATAACTTATACTGAGCAATAAATATCATTATTAATAGAAAATTGCAATAGAAGCTGGTGGAGGCTTTCACAACATCAGAGGCAAAATCTAGGCAGGTATGGCTTCCTGATTTAACTCCTTGGAAGTGAAGCCTTATTACACCTCATTTCCTATTCATAATGCTCTTCACAAAACATTTTTTAACACATCGCTGTATTTTTCGACATCATCCATTCAACCTCCCACTCCTAATCTACGGCAATGAGGGCAAATATGTAATCCCATGATAGGTCCGCGTAGTGCGAATGTCAGAAAAGCTGACGCCACAAGCCAAAGTATGGAAGTATTCACGTCCCTGGCGAGGAAGAGCACCAGACGCCCAGTGTGCATGCAAGCGCAACACTGCACCACTTAACTTGTCACAGCTAGTAACAAAGACAACTTTTTAGTACCCTGTACGCTAAGAAAGGGAGTTTAATTACGATCAGGCAAAACACGAGCTTCAAACAATTTCACAGCGATAAGAACTTTAGAGAACTTATCTAAACGAAAAATTGGCCACGCGTGTCACAGGTTTCCCCAAGTGCGATTAACAAACTGGACCTCAGCCGTGCACCCTATATACATTTATGTGCCCTATATATGTACCCTATATATGTGTTCTATATTTATCTACCCTATATGTATCTTATGTATGTGCACGGCATGGCGAGGCGAAACGAAAACGTTTCTCTGCTTCAGCGTTTACCGCATACCACTGGTTCCTGCTACGGATATACGAGGGTTACCGTACGGTCCCGAAAAAACTCGCATAAGCTGAATTCGCATACATCGAAAGAAAGAAAGAAAACTCATATATTTCTCCCCGTAGGAAGTTTTTCATACTATAATACTATTACAATGCTTGTTCAGTAAACTAGTGTAAAACGTTATCGCAATGAGCCTTACAGATTACGGAGCAAATTTATACCATTATTCTACTTCACAATCTATATTTTGTACAACGCTCTATGTCTATGGTAGCAATAGGTTCACACATTGGTATGTTGTGACTCAACTAACACATGTTAATTTCAAATTCAGTTCAAATTCAAAAACAATTATTTCTCCCCGTAGGAANTGCAGTTACTGCTTCCCGATGAAAGATCCACATGGCCCAACACTACCTCACCCGATTGCCCAAATACCATCACACATAGTATCATCCAATAGGTATGGCGGCACTACACAGCACGACCCACAGTTCAAACATGTCAATTGGAAATTATGTATTTACATATATCTCATAATATGACGGCTTTCATCAAGAGAATTACCACATCCGCCAGAGGGCAATCCGCACAGCAATGCTAGTCGGCTAGGAGACGCAATTAGGAATATCCTATCTCGACATCGGCTCTCCTTGGTCATATAGTATAAGTTAGCACAGTGCACTACCACTACTGGCAGGAAAAAGGCGCACAGAATAGAGAAAGACACTCTACTGGACGGTCCCTATCATGGCCTACGACACGAGAGACTGGAGGTGCCCCGCGTACGATATCAGCTGTCTCGATCAACAGTCCACCTCACAGAACAGAAAGGGGGAAAATAGGTAGAGAACCTACGTAACTTTAGAGAACTAACCTTTTCTATCTACATCGCATAAGAGGGGTTACGTTTCATGAATTATTTTTATCATAAAAAATTATCACTTTTTCTTTATAATACAGCGCTAAGCATAACGTGATCACAACAATAGTGCCATATTACAACTCTGTAAATGAGAAGTCCCTGTAAACAAGAATAACCCACGCTAAGGCAAAAAGTCGAATGCTAAATAGGAGCCGACAAAGTTAAAATTTACCGTTTCGGGATAGATAATCCCATCATCAGAACAAACTATAAACCTATAACCTACAAAAACTAAAAAATTCTTTTATTTCAAAATCAGTGGGGAGCATGGATGTTATCGGGGGGAAGGCTGAAATGCAAATGAACAGAGCTACGTGGAACGGCTGGATGTCAGCTCCTGTACAGTCGGCAGAAGTGAAGTTATGTATGGACAATGTGCAGCGGTACAGCTGAGGTTATAATATTGAGGCTAGGTCTACTTTTATGAATGTGG
>LQNS02020120.1:15369132-15379462 GCA_001587735.2 Parhyale hawaiensis | reverse complement strand
GTGTTTACTTTCTCTTTTCCATCTTTAGTTGCAAGTCTGAGCAGTTCATTTACGAGAAGACCCTCGGCCAGAAAACGCTACCAAAGGAGATTTTTATATCGATGAATATTTGAATGGGTCAAAAATCAATCATTTAATAATAAAAATAATAATTAGGACCAAAACCAAAAATTATACACTTGGCTTGCGTTGCATGACTTTTTTTTCATTGGTCGATGGTTTCCAACTGACTTAGGATCGTTTTTGCATGCTAAATTTAAAAATATTCCAAGTTTCGCTTGGCCTGTCCAGTTTCTGAGATAAGGTGATATCATAAAGCAATGTATGGGCATTTGTTTTGTCCCAGCTGCTGACGAGTAGCTTTCAATAACTAGTTATCCCCCCCCCCCCATGAGGTTACGTTTTTGCAGGGATTTAGTCCGTTTGTTCCCTTACTGTTTGTTAGTAACTGAAACAGTTATGGAAGGATCTTTACAAAATTTGCAAGAACTGATAGGACAGTAACGAGGAACAGATTATCAATTTCGTGATAACCGTCTATCCCTTTATCTATATATTTGTCTCTTTGTCTTTGTTTTTCAGTTAGCAAAATAACTCAAAAAGATATGGATGCATCTTCCCGAAATCTACAGTAACTGTTAGGTACCTAAGTCTCGAAGAACAGATGATGAATTTTCGGTGTTGATCTCTCAGTCTGTTTATCTGTCTGTCATTCTGCATTACGTAGCTTATAGCGTAGGTTGCGTTCTCAGGCTAGAGCTTAAGTATCTATCATCTTGCCGGTTCTAGAATTGTATTGCAATGGATCAGAGGCGTAAAAATCATCCTAATTGATTTTGCAACAGCTGCAGACATGTATTTCTCTTTCTATAGAAAACGAAAATCGTATGTTTTGTGGAGAAGACTTATTTACACTTCGTTTAGAGTTAAACTTGAGGACAACCTGGACAAGGATAAACCATTTACTCCCCTCATCTGTCGTAACACATGTGTGAATAACTTGTGTGACTGGAGGAAATATTCTGTAAACGTTCTGTGAAAAAAATGAGAGCATTACAGTCGATTCCACTTAATCTGTCCACATCCGGACCAGCTGATTTGGCCACTATAACCGGTTAATCATTAAAAGGAGAAGTTCACTTTTGATAAGTCTATACAAAATGTTGCTATACGCACACGTTTTGAGCAACTGTTACTTTTTCTTGCGTTCATAATTACGAAGGCAAATTAGCTAAAAAATCTAACTTATGGGTATTAAGTAGGCAGATAGTTCTTAATTAGAAGTCTGAGTGATGCCTGTATAACAAAGGCAGTAAGAGCAAATATATCCAGAGGAAATTTTGTAATTTAAGCGTAAACTGGCATACTTTAAGTTATCAATGCCTAATAATAAGAAAACAATCAATCAAACATTTCTCTCAAGAGCACAATAGGTTCACAAATACGCTAACAAGTACAAGGCAACTACATTACTCAATACGGTTAGGGCACAGTCACTTAAATAGGAAACTACGCACTAGGAAATATACATACGTGGATACGCTCAGCCTATACACCTGCAGAATCAGAAAAAGTTTTTAACACCATTAGCAGTCTACTTCATTTTCAATGTTTTACGCTTTGATTTTTATACAGTTAATGACAATGTATTATCCCGCGTAAGCGG
Organism: Parhyale hawaiensis; assembly: GCA_001587735.2. NCBI lineage: Eukaryota > Metazoa > Arthropoda > Malacostraca > Amphipoda > Hyalidae > Parhyale > Parhyale hawaiensis. Next base: position 15,377,796 of record LQNS02020120.1, on the reverse strand, counting down.
CTGGTTAGCCATAACAAAGCGTTTAATTCCGTTCCAGTAGTTTTGGTCGCATTATGCGATTGGTCGTCTTAGCCGGCGGTCCCATGAAGCGGAACCATATGAATTTGGAATTTTGAGTTTCATTCGTCAAAGAACAGATCGAAATTAAGGATTTTTGTACATACGTGCTTGCATTCCAAAACATTGAGTTGATGAGGTAAAATGTGCATGATTTTTCTGATTCAGTGCTCACGAACTGAATTAAATTCAGTTATCTACTTCAGAGCGACTTCACACGTCATTTTAAATTCAGTTATCTACTTCAGAGCGACTTCACACGTCATTTAAAATTCAGTTATCTACTTCAGAGCGACTTCACACGTCATTCATGTCAGCGCGTTCGCTCTTTCACATGTGCGAGCGAATATGTTACTATACCCAGGAAATAGCAGAGAAGGGCACTGTTTTTTCGTTTTAACTCACTCGAAATTTGAAGAAATTTTGTAAGTTGCTTAGTGACGCTCGCAGAAGAAACTGATCGGACGGTTAACATTTTTATAACTGTTTGTGGCGTACACAAAGTTGTCCTGACGGCGATGCTTCAAAATATTCGGACGAGTGGATAAGTGAACGCTTTGAGGTGAGTGACGGGCGAACTCAGCCTTGGACCTTGAAAACAGTGCATGCAGTCCTGTGGTTTTTGGCAATATTGGTGCCGTTATATTCGATGATTGTCACCCAATAGTTACGAAGTTTTATTTCTTGCTAAGGAACACAGTTCTTCCATCAGCACGAATACTTTGCTATTTGTCGCTCTGTTAATTAGAAACCATGCCATCGGTAGTCGTGCCTATACTGGGGATTTTGCGTAGGCCTCATGTTCCTATCAATAACTGACCAAAATCCAAGCAAGTTACTCCTCAGGTAAAACGCGTTCCAGGGGCTACTGATAGAAAGGAGAAGAAAATGCCTTTATCTTCCAGCTATCGTTATGTATTCATAGCTTAGAGTACAGTGTGGAATTTAGTTTCCACGCCGCAGAAATATAACAAATGATTTGGCATTCACTAGGATTAGGAAAAAAGACTAGTCTTAACTGTTGAACCAAATTACCCGAACTGCACGGCACATTTTATTAATTATATGCTGTGATAAAGCTTTAACCCATATTTTTTACCGGAAAGATGCGCAAATTGTAGAAAGCCGACGCATTTATTACCATCTGTTGGGTAAGCGCAGCACTGCCATGCTCACTGGTCGGCAGCAGTGAGTGAATTGCTGCAGGATAATACGAGCGACTGGACTCGAGTCTCATCTGGGGCTCCACAATACAGTTAGTATACGGGACCCCTTCCTGTTCGTAATTTACATCATTGATCTTGATATCCGAAGTAAGCTCAGGAAATTTCCTGATGAAAGTAAACTATCTCATCCTGTTAGGAAATGAACTGAGCTGCAATAAGACCGTGATCACCTGATGGGAAGGACCACAAAGTGGCAGACAGCTTCAATGTTGATAAATGTTCAAGTAAGGTACGTCGGGCCGGAGACCTCTTCGACCCAATTGAAAATGAACGGTATAGACTTAACAGCTGTTACCCAACAACGTAACCTGGGAATAATTATTACTAACAAAATACAACTCAACAAGTTGACAAGAGTGTGAAAATGGCAGGCAGAATACTGGGTTTCATTACCAGGAATTAGACTATAAATCTAAAAGAAAATAAGTCCTTTGTACAGAGCTTTAATGCATCTACATCTAGAATTTGCTGTTCAATTCAGTACCGATAAACTAAAGAGAATCCAACGCAGAGCAACAAAATTCATACCTCACATGCAAAACAAGCCTTACGAGTGCCGCCTACAAGAAGTCGGACTCATCTCTCTTGAACAAACGTGGCCCAGGGGCAACTAATAGAAACAACAAAGTACATGAATGCTTCAAGGATGTGCTTACAACGGGGCTTCTTGAAAGAGACGGAAATGATTGCGTGCGAAACAAATACCAGAAACTCAAACATACAGATCGAAGAACTACTGTAAGCCAGCAGTTCTTCCCGTATTTCATAGTGAGTATCTGAAATAGACTCGCCTTTGAAGTTGTAGGCGCAGAGACAGCCAACGCTTTTAAAACTCATCTTGACAAACATTGGGAGCGATACCCTCCACAGTTACGAACACCCTTCCATGAATCACAAACTCATAGTGGCCAAAACATAGGAGGCCGCTTTAATCCATTATCTTTCACGCTCCAACTAACTCAGCGTCTATAAGCTCATCAGATCTGCAGTAGACTATCATGATTACAAGTTCATCTCTTTCACTGAATTTTTTTCGTGCTTTTCTTCCTCCGAAATCCAAATGACACAGACATAATGGCAATAGCTCATAGAGGACCGCAGTGTGTGCTCCGACTGGTCACTGGGAATGGGCCTAATGATCCGTCTACTGCCATATATCTAATCTAATCATTAGTAGATAAATCTCACTCAGAGTTCGGAGAGAAAAAAAAGCATTGGATTGAGTAGTGTCAATTACCTCGTTCAGAAACGGCCTTGAAAAGTGCAGTGCCTTCAGCAGTGTTCTCTCATTTAGAACTGGGTAAGAGAAGTACACTAGCTTGATATCAGCAGTGTTGTCTCATTCAGAATCGGACATGAGCAAAACAGTGTTGTCGGCTTCAGACATGGCGGCCTTGCTCTGCCCACTGTCTCCTATGATCCTGCTGAGGGCGGCCCCACTCAAGCACCTCACCCTCCAACTCGTCAGCATGTTCAGAACCAGGAGAACAATGGCCGCTATGGCCATGTTGGATGCCATGATAGCCTTCATAATTGTATTGTGGTCGCTGTCTTCTTGGTCCCACTGGGGCATGTTTTTGGTAGGGAACAGCACGCAGCCAGCCGTGAACATCGTCATTCCCTGCTCAGAAAGGGAAAAAACATTAATACTGTTGTTGGTAAGCACTCACGCAAGTTTGCATAAAAGACCCAAAGATACCTATATAATAGAGTGTATTTATTGACACGTGTTAGAAAAAGAGCAAGAACTTCAAACGCTTCTTACTGAAATCTCTTTCGGAATTGCAATGAAAGAGTTGGTAAACGAAAAGGGTTGAAGCCTATCTACGAAAAAAAAAACAATAATAACCCATTAACTCATGGAACTGTGATATATTTCTCGTAAACAAAAATTTTACGATAAAGCCTTTGTAAAATATTTTATAAATGTCATTTCAGTTTGGTAGTATTATTGGCAAAATAGGTAATTACTGGATGGATTTGCTAAGAGTAGTCCAGAAATGAACAGTACGCGAGGCATGGCTACAGTACCATATACATAGATTCTAAAAACAAGAAAATCAACAGAAAGTATCGCACAAGGTAGATCTCAATAATTCAACAACGATGAAGGTAGGAAGGCGAGTGGAAGGAGTGGTGCACTTTACTGGTAACAGTTTTCGAAGACGTGGGTCTGAAGCACTGCGGATGCGCTAGTAAAATACGGTAAAACTTTATCATTTCCAGGTCAGTTCGTCAGAATTAAATTCCGTTTACATTTCCGGGACAGTTCGTCATAACTAAAATAAACATTTACAAGTCAATTCGGCACAGTAAAAGTCAGTTGACTTTTCCAGGTCAATTCGTCTTGACTAAATTTCAACTAAGATTTTTAGGCCAATTCGTCACACCTGAAATTGAGAAAATATTTCGGGGTCAGCTCGTCACTACTACTATTACTCAATTAATATTTTCATTTCAATGCATCACATCTGAAATTCAATTAAATGTTCCAGGTGAGTTCACCACTACTGAAATTAAATTGACATTTCTAAGGCGATTTGTTTTTACTAAAATTCAATTAACAGTTCCCAATCAACTCGTCTCAACCAAAATGCTACTGACTTTTCCAAGTCTGTTCGTCAGAATTAAAATTCAGTGAACAGTAGCGCGACCCGTGGAATTTACACGGTTAATACCTGTTTTTACTTCTTAAAGTGTCCAAGACCCACGCTAGAATTAGTTACCTCATAATCTAACCATTTTATTAAGGCAGTTCAGTCGTGGTGGAATTCCTCTATAGCGTTGCCAATTCCATGGGTATTTCTGAGATTTTGTTCGGCCCATATCTTAGCACCGCCCACTACCAGCATATAGAAAAATTTCAGTAATACCCATAGAATTGGCACCGCTATAGAGGAATTCGACCACGACTGAACTGCCTTCATGAAATGGCTAGACTATAGTTTGAACCAGCGCAGCTCTTCACATGTAGCCCACCTCGTCTAAGATAACGCCAATCACTTAATCCTGACAAACTCTAACTCAACATCGTCCGTCTACTCCAACACTCATCGTCTTAGCAAACGTGAGTCGTGAATTCCAGTATATCTTAAAGCATGCCTCACAGCTAGTCACTCTTCACCTAAGCTATTGAACATCATTCAACTTAATTCTTCTCAACTAATTTAACGTTCTTCTTCCATCTTAACGCTTTTCACCTAACCTACCGTATATCCTCTTACCTAACTATTCTCACCTAGATCAACGCATCACTGTAACGCCTCATCTAAGCTTACGTAGGTACCGTGTCTAACCTAATGCTCATTATTTAACACTGTTCTACTTAAACCGAACACGCCTCACCTAAAATAACGCACCCCACGTAACGTACATAACGCTCCTTATCTAACCTACATACTACATCTAACTTAACGCACCTAATCAAACCCTACGCTCCTCATCTAAACAAACACTTATCAGCTATATCAAACGTGGATGTATCTAACCTATCGCTTGTCATCCAACGTAACTTTCCTCATTTAACATATCAGTCACAGCTCACACTCTAATATAACACAACTGTATCTTATCTCTTACGCTTCTCACCTAATTTTACGCTTCTCATCTAATCATATGGTCTTCATTTAACCTAATGCTTCTTAACCAACCTAACGCACGGGATGTACCTTCTACTCACATCTTTATCTATTGCTTTAGCTCACTTCCTATAACTGAATTCTCAAATCTGCGTTCGCCTTCAATGTTTAATCAATTTTCTCTTCTCTTTTTATCACTTTTTCCACACAATAGCTTGAGAAACAAATTGAAATTCCTTGATAGCCAATTGCAATTTGCTTTTTACTATTTATGTATGCGTTAGATAGGCAGTAGCACAGTTCATTTACTACTAAATAGTTATGTCAGATTTAAGTGCCTGTGCATACGTTTGTACATAATTGCATAATAGTGACGTCAAGCCAATAGCATCACCCCATCTGCAGCGAGACCTCTTGGGTAATTCCACAATGGCGTGACGCTATTAGCTTGACGTCATTACCATGAAGTTATGCAGAAACGTATGTACAAACACTTAGATCTAACATAGCTATCTTTCGTTAATGAACTGTGGGCAGTAAACACTAACGTCCTCCTAACCACTTTTGCAGTAAACGGTTTTTGTTGTTAAACGCTGCGGATTTTCTCTTACCTTACCGCTTGCATTTCTTTGACATAGCTGTCTCATTTTTCAATATCTACGTAAATGGGTAACTAATAACTTTCGAGGCGTGCTTGGAGGGTGTTGGCTCGGTAAATTGACACGTCTCTGCTTTAATAGCTATGTCCTCCCTCTTGTGGCATACTGCTCCGTAGTCTGGGGTTCTGCTGCCGATTGTTATGTGCATTTGCTTGACAAAGTGGTTCGTCGATGTGCGTTCATGCTGGATGGTGTTGTGCCCTGTGATCTGGGGCACCGTCGGAGAATTGGTGGGGTCTGTTTTCTGTATAAAGTATATAATTGCCCTAGTCATCCACTGTCTGATTTTCTTTCGGAGCCATTTGTTCGGGCGAGGTATACTCGGCGTACTGGTGCTCTTCATGAGTTAGCCTTGGAACCTTTACGATGCCATACCGGCCAGTATTCTCGTACGTTTTTTTCATCGTGTGTGGATGTTTAGAAGGGTCTTGATGGCTCTGTCTTTGCTGGTGCGGGTATTAGCAACTTTAAACGTCCTGTACACAAAGCTATTCTGTGATATCGGTTCTTCTCTTCCTTTTTTTCCTTGCAGTCGTTGGGCTGGTTGTGTGGGAGTTTGTCAACCTCATGGAGTTTCTCCGTTCCCACGTCGCCAGTTTGGTGTGATTTAACGATAATAATGAACGAATTTAACAAAGCATTCCATCTGTACTTTTGCAAGTGAATTTGCGACTCAGCATCGTTTCGTTTCCAATATATTTACGTTAGGACGCAGGATACCGGCTTTTTAATGACAGTTCCGGCACTGCGAAACTTCGACGATTTCGTACAATGAAGTCTGAATTGCTGAACGAGAACTACCAGTAGCTGGAACGTGTAGAAATTCAACAGAACATGACCATTGTTCTTCATCGATACCTCGGATACATATTATAAAGCACTGTGATACAAATTGCCAGTTACGTTTGAAGTCAGAAAGCAAATCTTGTACCTATATGACCTGCAAGCAGTAGCAACTTAAAATGAAAACCTTACTCTTGTACCTGCTTGCCAAGAAGATATCCTACCTAATATTGACAGTTACGATCGTACTAACGCAGCAACTGAAGAAGAAACGTAGGAAGTAACACGTAGAATTATAATATGATTCCTAGGTCAATTCGTCGCAATTAAATCACAGTTTACTTTTCCAACTGATTTTGTCATAACTAATATTCAAAGAAAATTTCCAGGTCAAATCGTCACGACTAAGATTTTTTTCAGCTAACGTATCCAGGTTAGTACGTCACAACTGAGAGTCGCTGGACGCTTCTAAGTCTGATCGTTGCAACTAATATGTACATACACTTAATATTTCCAGGTCTGTTCATCACAACTAAACTTTAATTACCAATTCCAGGTAAGCTCGTCACAACTGAAACACAATTAACATTTCCAGGTCAGTGCGTCATAAATAAAATTCCATTAACAGTTCTAAGTCTGTTCGTTACAACTAAACTTTAATCAAACTTTTAGGTCAGTTCGTCACAACTAATACTCAATTACCATTTCCACGTCCGTTCAACACAACAAAACTTTAATCAATATTTCCCGGTCACTGCGTCACATTTAAAATTTGATCAATATGTCACAACTTAAATTCAGTAAGCATTTCCGAGTGAGTTCGTCTCTATTAAAATTCTAGTAACATTTCCAAGCCATTTTACCATAACTAAAATCCCGGTGACTTTTCCCGATCTGTTCATCTCAGCTCAAATTCAGTTACCTTTTCTTGGTGAATTCGTCATAACTAAAATCAATTACTAATCGCAAGTCAGTTCGCCAAAACTGAATTCAATCAAAATTTCTAGGTCAATTTGTCTCAACTGAATATTAGTCTGTCATTGGCGATTTTCAGGTCGGCACAAAAGACAAATTTACTTAAAATGGGTGTACGGTACTCGCTGAAGAGGTTGCAGAGACAGTTCTTCACTCCTCATGCGCCCCCCCCCCTTCGTGGTCAGTATTCTGCAGCATATCTGTTATAGAAGCTGGAGGGTAAACCTCTTGGGTATACTCGTAAATTACGCAGTAATCTTTAATTTTAAGTATCAGTAAAGATGAGCACTTCCAGTTCCACTTTGGCAAAGTTGTGCATGCACTTTTCTCGCGTCTGGAGACTGTAGTTATATGATAAAAGTAAATACCTACTTTTTAATCGGCCGATAACAAGAAGCACCCCGCACCTCAGCCCTACGTATCCAACTACCGGTTAAGCTAGATATGAGTTACACGGTCTACGCAACCGCTTCAAGCGTATTGGAAAATGAAGAGATTTTGCTATTGGTATCGAAAATGAAGTCTAAGGCCGGCTGCACACTAACAACTTTCGTTGCCGCTAGGAGCTTAGAGGCAACTCAACTTATCCGTGTACGTAGCTACAGCACGGCTTCAGCTTGCACAAAATTTAGCTCCTTCAATAATTTTCAAATATTTCAGTCGCTACTGCAATTTCTACTCCCTAGCGATTGGCAATGTTGAACTTTCAACGATCGCTCTTAATTATGAGCGGTTGGTGTTCACAACGATTGGTATTTTAAAAATTACAGCACGATGTTCATAGACGTCATGCTGAAGTCACGGCCACGGCTGCGCAGTCGGATAAGCTAAGTTGCGTCTAGGCTGCTTGCGACAACGAAAGTTGTTAGTGTGCAGCCGGCTTTAGTGGAAGCTCAAAACTTGCACAGTAGCCCAAACTCCACTACTAGAGTCTCTGGGAGGTACTGAACCATGAACAGACACTGGTCGCGGGACGCGAATTTTTTTTCCTGAACCTTTCAGCAAGTACAGTCTCAAGGCGGCCAATGGCGTGGCAGGTCACAGGCCACAGTGGGAGGGGCGAAGGGTGATGCTCAGTGATGGTATTGCACTCTGATGAATACTCTGAAAACACTATGTAGACTATTTACGTGCCGTGAAGTTTATTTTCATAAATAATAGGCATCTATTAAGGTGTGTGATGTACTTAAACTTCTTTTCGATGTTAGTTGCATGTGAAAATTGCTCGTGTGTTAGCAGTGTATATCGAGTCTCTGTGTATTTTATGTACATGTTACAGGGAGTATATGTCACCAAGCATTGCACGCAATGCCTAACCAATAAGTGAATTGAATCACTCATAAATGGATAGGTTTGTTTTAAGCTACGTTAGACTAGGCCAGGTTC
>LQNS02020120.1:15317770-15336448 GCA_001587735.2 Parhyale hawaiensis | reverse complement strand
TTGCTACATCTTATAAAGTGGGAGCATTAACTAATTGGTGAATTCCCACCGGTCACGTTAGCTTATACGACTTAATTAGGCTTGGATAGACAGACATTGTTGAGTTGGAATGAGCGACGGACGTTTACTCAGACGGGGTGGGCAACGTTATAAGAGCTGCATTAGGTTAAACTGAGGTAAATTGTAATAGTGTAGCGTGGGTTGGTTCATTTTGAAAAGTACCTATAGTCTTTATTCAGCCGTGGAATTTCACGGGTCTCGCTAGACTATATAATTAATGGCGTTGTTTCTACCCTCGTGTGTTACGCTCTTCAGTAATAGATAGAAGAAAATTTGAGATTTGACTTCAAATGTGAATCATATCACCTGTATCATATCTGCCTACCGGTTATTATTTTTTTACAGCATTCTATTCGCTCTGCTGGTTGTGGATGACATTTCCAATAGGGCGAGTTGCGTAGCCAGGATACCACACGGGTAAACAGAACGGGTTGTGTTGGGAATCTTTGCTCTGCAGTCTGTTTTGAAGCGAATGTGCTGCTGGGAAAGCATCTGCCATTACCGTGCGATGTCTGAGGAAATACAATGACATCTCGAAAACAGAGGATTAACTTCTTGCGTGTGAAGAAATTGACCGAATCTGTTTTCTTTTATTATAAAGCCATAGCAGAACAAAGCGAAAAATTATAGGCTACTGATCAGTTTCCACGGGTTCCAAAATAGAAGAAAAATCGTATGCACCGACAAAACATTAAAAGTGTAAGCTTGTGGAGGGCTAAATTATATGTAAACTGTGGGGAGCAGAGCTTAGGAAAGGTGTGCAAATGCATAAGAGAACATTGCAAGATGTGCCGTCGTTTTTTATGTCATTGTCAAGACACAAGTGCGAATTCTTTGCTAACAGAACAAATGCGTAATTCACTGATGAAATCGAAATACTAGGAAAAGTTAGACGAGATGTAAGGTAGACGGACTGCTTAACGATAGACAAGGATAAGCGGCGGACGTTAGTTCAGACGGGGTTGGTTAGGACATGAGCGTTACCTCAGGATAAATAAGGTGATTGAAAACATTCACTAGCCGTGGAATTTTCACGGATGCAGCTCGTATTTATTATTATTAGTGTATATTAATAGGTAATTTACCAATATTTAAATTTTTAGAGCATGAGTAATACGTCACAAACGTTAGGTAAACATAATTATGCCAGACAATTTTCCCCCAACAGTTTGCAACGTATTTCAAGAGCGAAACAAATTGAAATGGACTCTAAAATTACGTGCAGCAATAAAGATAAAACAATCAATATGACCAAGCGAATGAATTGGGAAACCAATCAGCTGCACTTGCGTTTAGGCAAAATCAGATTAGACTCGAATAACTTCCACCTTTACTCAAGCTTCGTTCGATTAAGTTTATAATGACTTCAGTCTTCATCGTTCATAACATCCACGACGATACGAACATATGCGTAATCGTAACATTATATTCACTAGACAAGCCATCAGTACTATAAGTTGCGAGTTGCATACAATGACATATTTCGGCGGTTGGTGGGTGTTCCCAGAGACACAAGAGCTAGCGATGTTTTGCGTCGTACGACGTAGAGTGTCTCAATATTCTTGCTCGCTAGTGTGCATATAGCCTGCAGATGAAAGTAGAAAAGTCTGATAACTCAATGCTCCAATGGATATGTTCTCATCCAAGTTATCAGAGTTCGGCGCTCAAGCAGCGGTGGGTTAGAATATTGTATGTAGACGATGATTTCCCTGATCGGAATGACCTCTAGCTGATGTGCCTATTACCTGCTACTTCTTTGAGCTACCTTGTCGTAGCACACAGACCTGAGCTGATTTATCTAATACCTTCCCATACTGTGTTCTTACTGTACGCTTCCGGTAGCCGCTTGAGGATTTTGATGATGCGTCACTAGAGTACGGTAGGACTACATGTGAACCTGTTGGTATATTCATGACTGAGCTCTGGTTGAAATTTGTATTATAATCACTGTTACAAGCCCCTTCACCAGATTAGTTATCATGAATGTGTTTCTCAATCACACAGTAGAGGAGAAAGCTTGAGTCACTGACAAATTCTCGACGATCGCAGCAAACTGTTCTTACTGATACCTTTGCTCTTGTGTGAGAACGAGCTGCATAATGCCCTTCGTGTCTGTACGTGAAGGCTGAGTGTATCCACGTATTTTCCTTGTGCTAGGCCCCCAATTTATGTGATAGGGCCTAATTACTAGGTCCGATCAGGGGGCAGACTCCCCTCTGATAGGACCTACGCCCTTGCTCCTCTCCGCCATCGGCCTAATTGAAAAAATAAACAACATTATCTTTTCTTATTTATAGCTGATAGATTAATTTTATTGTCTCTGATGATGAGAACTACAGTATTCCTGAAACTTTAGCTTTTATTCATGATAGTCGACATATTTATTAGGAATATACATTTGGCTTAAACATTTTATGAAGAAACTGCCATGCTTTACCAAAAACATATATATAAGTGAATCTATAAGGAGTAGCTCTTCTTTTAAACAGTTTTCGTTCGAAAGGGAACCATTTTTATTGTTTACAATCGCCTTAGTTAGTTTTTTTTATATATTTTTGTCCATCTTTTTATTGTGTCTGTCTAAAATCGTTAATGTTTCATGTACGGTATGTCGTAGAAGTTGCCTACCAGTTTCGTCAATATTTGTTATGTTCAGCACCAGCAAGCAAAGAGTGTCACGGGAGGACTGAATGGGGCTAAAATGAAACTTAGCCGTGACCGCGTGTTGACGAATGACGTCATTGCGACGATTCGAAGTATTTGAATTTCAGACCCCGGGCCTTCCAAGGCTGGGCTTTTAATCCTGGCCAACAATATTGGGAGTGTTATATTCTTGATGTAAAAGAAACCATACATAAGAGCAGTTATTACTCTAACTTTCAGTACTTGGCGACAACCACTTTTCTTACCGTGCTTTGTGCATGGGTGTAGACGTGTAGTTCAAGTAGCTGAACAGTCAGGAGCAGGAAATGGAATGATTTAAGTCGAAAAAATAAGGAGATATATTTTAATATGTTTTCTGAAAAGCATTGTGAACTAAAAATGAAGTGTAAATTAGGCTTTGCTTGAAAAAAGACGTTAAGGGGACCGTCCGACGATAAACATTTTTTTTTTTCTATGAGACCTAGAGACTTGTGATTTCGCATACTTATGTATCGTCGAAAATAAAGTGGGGTTTGCTCGTGACATTTTCCCATTCACGCAATAGTTTACGAGATGATTGGCAAAAAAATAGGCGATTTTCAAAACCGTATTCCTAGTTTTCTCGTCGAGAGATGACGATACACATACCATTGAATTCGCAAAAGCAAGGTGTGTAAGCGCCCACTCGCCGTTTTTCGAAATTTTGAATAGAAAATGTTTTATATTGAAAATGTGCTTTTTAAAATTTTCTTCTGTTTTACCGTAGACTTTTCGCTGTACCTTTACAACCATTCAAAAGTTTCAAATTTGGCGAGTGGGTGTTTATGCATCTCGCGTTTTCAAATCCAATGGTATGTGTATCATCATCTCTCTACAATAAAAACTGTAGGAGAAACGTTTTCCTCCACCTGGCCTTGCACCGGCAGTCTAAAACTTTGCCTGTGTGTCCGTCTGACTTATATCCACTGTTTAGTGAAGGCTAGCCCCCCCCCACCAAAAAAAAAATATTATCGGGCCGATTTTCATGAAACTTGGTACAGATATGTAAAATCGAAAAGAAATGTGGGTTAGACTCATGTACTTTGTTCCATTTTCCTCATAGGAAACGAGTTATTCAAAGAAAACGAGGGGAAAAGGGAATCCGCATACAAGTGCAGCTGAGTGCCTCTACACTAAGCAGAGTATGACTGTATTCGGACAAAGAGGGGGATCTACCGTATTTCTACCTTCGGTCGAGTGATAAATTATGGAAATACAGCTACAGTCGAGCTGTAAAACCTCTAGTGCAATTGCACAGTATGTACCATTTACAAGTTGTACAATGCGGTTTAATCCAGTTGTCTGAATGTTGATCCTAGGTTGATATTTTCGAATGAGAACTTCCATGACATGAAGGCAAGGTAGCTCTTAGCGCAAAATATCAAGGCTTTGCACAGAAATATGGATCATAACCGACAGTAAATCTTGGAAGCTTTCCTTGTCTGGAACCGAAAAACTAAGCTCAAGAACCAGACAACCGGGTCGAAATACACCACACAACTTATTAACAACACTGCATTATAGCTACACGAGCTCCAAACATATCCCTAACTTCCCAAGTCGACAACGCCACCATAGGCCGGGACCCACTGACACAACAAGCGATATAATCCGTGTGTTTCTTGTGGGAGACATAGCGCCTGTGAGCGATAGTGAGTCGTGCGATCTGGGTTGTGTTGGTAGGGACAGAAGAATGCATGACCCAAAGTTACGTTTTTTTTATGTAACAAGTTTGCTGTGTCGCACGTCGCTGGCTGCTGCAATGGGGCCCAGCCATATAATAATAATAATAATAATGCCAAACTGATCGACATTTCGATCCCCTTCGACTCCAGAATCGTGGACAAGGAAGCGGAGAAGAAGGAAAAGTACCGTGATCTTGCCATCGAACTTCAGAGACTGTGGCAGATGAAGTTGTACGTCGTTCAAGTGGTCATCGGAGCTCTGGGGGCAATGTCAAAGAATCTCAAGACTGCCCTGCGAGAGCTGAAGTGCGGCCATCTCCATTCAGGAACCCTCCAGAAGAGCGCTCTGCTTGGAACAGCGCACATCATTCGCAAAGTGCTCTGACCCTTAGGTCGCGGGATGTGACCCGGCGCCAGAGTGTAGAGCTGAACATCGCTCAACCGATCCAATTTGGGTCGTGAAATCCCCTCAATAATAATAACATAACACTCGACCGAAGGTACAAAGACAGTAGGGCGCGTTCGACTGAACTGCAAGATTACAGAAAATTGTGCTGTCAGTCAGTCGCTGAATCTAGATGTGGTTGTTCACCATTAACCGATTACTCTTGAGACTTCTAAAAACATATAATCTTGCTACGTAGTAAGGAAGTTTTCAATTCTGATAATATATACATATATATTGAAATTAAAGTCTTAAAACTTCATTTATTATCCTCACTATGCACCAGTTTTGTTTTCATACTCGTTTTCTTTCTGCTTTGGTTTAGAGCTCCAGTGAAAGTTTATTGCATGTATATTACGCTCAACTAATAGTCTCACGCAACATTACCTCAGTCTCAATTTCCTTATGCTCTCCTATCACTCGGATTACTTTCCGAATCCTCCCTCTGAAATTTTCTAGTGATTTATGCAGCTTTTTCCCTTGAATTTCGTCCCATGCATACCTCCAAAGACAATTTCAAATCATAGGCAGAGGCATTAGCATCAGATTCCATTATCTACAAAACGCTCAAATCCAGGATACTCAAATCTGGGGAAGAAGGAGGCCACAATGCCTTATTCTAGCGTTTAGGAAAATGGACTAAAACAAGAGTTTCTGAGTTTTTCGGACGTTCATACGGGCTCGCCGTCATGTTGAGAGATAAAATCATAATTCCAAAAATATTTCTTCCTTCCACTTAGAACAGAGACCAATTTTCCATCAGTGTATGAATCACCCTTCACTATTCTGCCTTCTCTGAAGAAAATGAGGAGACAGCTTCATATTCTGGAAGCAGTCATCTAAACCACGGCGAAGTCTGCTTTTGACGACTGTAACATTCCTCGTGCCACTTCGGATGTCTTTAGGTTACTTTCCCAGGACTCTTTCATTCTGATGATTAATTTTCGCCATCACTGTGAACCAGAAAACTATGTTTTCTCCTCGTGTGCCAGCCAGCCATCATTTAGGAAGTTCAGGGGAAAAAATGAGCTCTTTCGGACTTGGTTTGTCCCTAGAAGTCAGTTTTCTTGCGCTTCTTTAATAAGAAGGGGGAAAGTCTGAGGTCATTCTTGACTACGGTCCACATAAATTTTATGCAGATACCTATCAAGTTGGCCACTTTTTTCGCCGGGTCGCTCTGGATTTCTCTTGGCCCTCTCGAGCTCAGCCTTGGGTGGCTCTGGTGGTGCGATCTGAGCTCGGAGTCGGAGATCCACGTCTCTGACGATTTGTGCCACTATCAAGCTCATTGAAGCTCGTCATAGCGGCGCAAACAGTTGATTTCGCCAAATTTTGCTGTTTATTAACACTGGATTGCGTCGCCCCAAGACACGAAGCTCAGTTTGCTCATAGCCATGACACAGTAAGCAACTTTCAGTTTTGCTTTTACTTCAGTGAATCAAATTACAGGAGTGCGCCTAAGGACGGATCCAACTCTGATTCTTTGGGGGGGGGGGCGGCAAATGTTGTATCCGATGATGCTTGAAATTGGCGGTCTATTAGCCAGCTAAGGCGTAATGCTCTTCATTATTTAGTATATTTACGTATATATTTGTATATGTAGTTATATATATATATATCATATTTGAACTATAAATAAATAAAAAATTAGGTTTTAAATCACAGGTATTGCTGCTATTCTGCCTCCCAGAGCGATATAGTTGTTCACTGGACCGATTTTTCATTTATTAGGTAAAATATTCCATCCGACTTCTTCTATTTGCGTGGGCCACTATACCTACAACCTAAAAATTATTTAATCCTGCTGAGATTTAACAAAAGAGGTCAAAAAGGTGTGCCCCACATCTCATATTAATCTATGAGAAAATCTAAAGAGTTTTATTGAAGAACACTATCTTCCACGAGTGTACCCATACCAAAGAACACCAATGTATCCGTCAATATATGCCCGTTATTCTGCCAGACAGTACCGTCACCAAGACTGAGACGGGGGGGGCGGGGTTAGCCCCAGGAGCGAGCTCATTATATACTCGTCTATGCTGAGAAACAACATTCATTTTGTTAATGCAGAACTTTGTTGTTTTTTTATTGTTAGGCTAGTTTTCTTGCTGGTCCGTAATATGTGCAAATCTGCACTCTTTTCAATTTACTTGTATATTTTATTAAAACACACTTAAACTCATAGTGGTTTAAGAACAATTCAAAGCTAAATGAGTTGTAAGCTTCCTAAAATATGCTTAACGAGGTCAGTCCTGCCCAGGGTAAAAAAGTGTTTACCCTAACCCTTAACTGCCTGCATTATGATCTAATCATGAATTTTTTTCATTGGTGTATGACGTTGCTCAAGGTTCATAGATGGCAGATCTATAAGCGTTTTTAAATATAAATATACTGAATAAAATAAACTTGTGTTCCCGATATGGTACATCAGGCTCTCACCAGGGGGCCATGTGTGTTCCATATCTGGAACAATCAGCATAAATTCGATACTATGACCTATTGGATATGCATAAAATCCCATTATATACTCCCTACTTTGCTAATTAGTCTTTTAATTTACAATGCTACCTCCGAGGCCCTTCTATGGTCTCTGTACAACCATTAGATCATCAACATTTGCAAGCATACAAGAAACTGCATCAGATAAAAAAATTCTGATCATTATGAAGTCCTAAACCAAATTACAAATATAATTTTGATGCTAATGGAGATAAATAAAGTATTTTGTTGTAAACTCTACGTTTCTCCGTACCTAATCGTGACAATAGTTGATGAAAGATTTGTTGTAGCAAGCTAGATGACATAAAATGTTGATAAAATTTTAAGTAAGAACCAAGTGAAGAGAGTGAGACGGAGTCCTGTGAGGAAGCCAGCTCCCAAAAAAGAGGTAGTGGTGTTGGCTGAAGCACAAGAACCAACCACGCTGTCGGGTTGAACTTGACCTAACAGTAGTACTGTAAGTCCTATAATTTCTCCCGTCGCAAGAGAGTAGTAAGATGAACCAAACAATGGTTACAGACACATTCAAACAGCGAATATTGCACAGTAGTTCCCGTTTTCCAAGAAGAATATTCTTCGTATGATGTTTTTATATCATCAAGTGAGTACTTCACAGGCTACTTCCTTGATGAATGAATGAGATAGAAAATCAGTCAAACAAGAACCAAATGAACCTTTGAACCTATCAAAGGAGCAGACCTAACCATCTCTCAAATTTATGGTTTGATCGTTTCCATACCGTACGTTTACTTCTTCTCGCTATTCTCTTGTCATTGCGCGCTGCACAGTTGTGTCGAGGTACCCGGGATCGATCCCCACACCAGCCGCAGTCTTTCTCAAGGCACTCGGCTCGCTGAATCAGCGCATTTGCATGTGCGCATAGCTATCGTGGGGGTACCTGCCCTGGGGTAGGGGTGACTGGTCGTTGAACCTTCCGTGTCGACGCCATAGGTCTTAGCGACCAGTCGTCGGCTGCAGCTAGACGACTACAACAATTCTAATACGAACTATTGTCATGATTAGGTACGAGGAAACATAGATTTTGCAACAAAATACTTTATTTATATCTATTAGAATCAAAAGTATTCATGTAATTTGGACCAGGACTTCATGATGGTCAGAATTTCTTTATCTGACGCAGTGTCTACTATGCTCGCATATGGTGAAGATCTAATGGTTGTACGAGACCATAGAAGAGCCTCGGAGGTAGCGCTGTGAACTTAAAAAGTAATTAGTAAAGAAGGAAGTATATGATGTGATTTTATGCACATTCAGTGGGTCATGGTATCATATTTATGCCGATTGTTCCATATATGGAACACACATGGCCCCCCTGGTGAGAGCCTGACGTACCATAAATGGAATATACATAAATAGGACGTTATAATGGTAACCAATATAAATTTCACCTATCTGATTGTTTATGCATATTGCTAAAGCAATCACAAACACGCTGAAAAAATTCCACATCACTAACTAATTTGGGTTTTCATCCATGGATATGAATATGAAACGCTTTTTCACTGATTTTTGGAACACCATCTCACCTCACAAACTTCACAGCGCTACTGATGCGGGATTACTACTGTTGCGTGTTTCGACGCCAAACGTGCTTAAAACTAGAGAAGAGTGAGTTCCAAATGCGAGGCACTCGACAGAATGCCGATACCTCTATAATTATGTTCCATATCTGGTGCATTCGGCCGTTAGGGGCTAAGCAATCATTGTGCATCATTTCGAATCTGTTTCTCCCAAACTACTTGGCCGACTATCATGACAGCTCAAAACCTTTCTCCTGATTTCTTCTAGTTGCTTGCACTATTAACTTAAGCCTACATAATTTATTTAACCCTTGTTTGGTTAAAAATTCTTCTTGCCTGAACTATTTAAGCCTCATCAAGCAATTTAAAAAAAGTTAAAACGCTGTATATTCGCCCTTTGAGTGAAGAGTGAGATTTAATTCCCTCAAAAGTTCGCCGTTTATTCTGTTGTGGCTAAAAATTTACTATAGCGATTTCAACAATTTATGTGCCAAGAAAAATTTAGTTTTCACATCTTGCTGCAGGCTTTATCAGCTTTACCCTAGAATTCTTCGCAACGCAACCTTTGTTTAGAAATGGATCAACAGTGAACGTTCAAAAGTTCAGATTAATGATATTATATTAATAGGAAATATTTTATCACAAAATAAAGAGCGTTATTTTCAAAAGTAAGTTACATTTCGAAATTTCAGTGTGGCGGCGCTACGGTCGGCATTGCGAGCGTGCCCGCTGTATGCATATCGGGTGGGAAATATATTTTGCAATGAAGAACATTTACATTTATCACATTAAGGAAAATGAGAATTCAAAAATCCTTCCCACAATGAACCCTGTTCAATTTACCGATGCCCTACTATGTTCAACCTAAATGGTGTTTCGTAGAACTTCATGGTTAAGCTGAGTATGAGTGTTGCTATACGTGAAAAAACAATGGCAACTTTCCTCGGTATGAAAATGAAAGAATCAGCCCAGAAAGTTTTGAGCAAAAGTTATGGAAAGGTTATACAGATCACTGGGAGTCTAGGGCAAAATTATTTTTTTAGCTTTGGCAGGAAAATGGGGAAATTCTTGGGGAAATAAATACTACTCATCGCTCGAGAGGGATACTAGGCACTGTTTTAGTATAAAAATGGCTCAAATTAACCGATAATATAATAAAATAGAGCACTCTGAGAGCGCGTACCTCCGCCAAGTAAGGTAACGGTAACGAAAAATTCAAAGTGACTCTGAATCAATGATTTTCCTCGTATCAACTCCAAAATCGAATCATTTGTGCCTTTCGATAGTAGCAACAATTTCTGCACTTTTTTTAAGATCTGTTGATAATTTCTTGAGTTAGGCTGCAAACAGACGTTATGACAAACATAAGTCGAACACGAAAACGGACCAACTGATCTGTACTACAATTTAATCATTCATGACTTTTAACATTACTAGCAATTTCTGTAAGTTCATAAAGATCCATTTGAAACTTTTTGAGTTCTGCCACTAACAAACATTATGACAAACATAAGTCAAACAGACAAACGAACCAACCGATCTTCAACAAAATTTAATTATTTATGTTTTTTTAACATTACTAACAACTTCAGTAAGTTTCATAAAGATCCATTGAAAACTTTTCGAGTTATTTCGCTAACAAGCATAAACTCAAACACAACTAAAAACAAACAAACAGATCATCTAAAAAAATTGGTCATTTACTATTCGTGATATACGTAACAACTCACGTAAATTTCATAAATATCCGTCCATAACTTTTTGAGTTATGGCATTGAGACAATGAACCAGACAAACAAACACACAAACGGATGGATGGAACTTCACCAAAAGTCAATCATCCGTTCCTCCTAATATACCTAACAATCCCTGTAAGTTTCGTCAAAATCCGTCTAAAACTTTTTGAGTTATCTTTGTGACAGAAAGACAAAGATGGATGAAAATGGAGGATGGGCTAGAAAGATACCAGTACGACAGCTTCTCCCAGCGTGTTCAGAAGATCTCTTATAAAGTGTACGGGAAGTAGAACCCACGTACGAAGAGGAACATAGTTCACAACTGTATTTATATACAAGAGAACACTGAAGGCCACGGGGAAGTGCGTCTTTGTACCGGAACAGTGAACCAATATTATATTTATTTGACAAAATTAGTTTGAAGTCTTAGTCGGAGAAATATTTAGATAAAAACCTGGATAAATCATTACGTAATTTTCCCGACTGTCCCCCAAAAAACGGCATGACAAAGAAACACAGATTCCTGGATGGCAACTTGTCGGTGTTATTAAAAATAGACAAGTGTGAGACTTCATTCTTTGGGGGGGCCAAAACACACTTCGGCCCCCCTTTTTCGGTCTTGGGGGGCCATGGCCCCGTTGCCCGCCGCCCCCCCCCCCTCCTCCGCCTGTGAGTGCGTCTGCAGCTGAGGCAACCAGCCGACTTGTCACAACAAGACTAAATAAAGGGCAGAGGGTGTCCAACCGCCTGGTTTTATGCGCCTACCCGAAGAATTTTCCTGAGAGTATCAAACTTCTGCCTTTCTTCATCAGCCGTGACCGTGCTCTTCAGACAGACATACCTTATATTTGAAACTGAGACTGCAGGGCTAGACGAGCATTGGGATCTCCTAAGGGGAACTGTTCTCGACCCGCACCAGAGCGCTGCACGTCGAGCACCGGCCACTCCAGTCCAGTCTTATAAGGGCCAGTCCTCCCTTCCATGCGACAGGTGACGGTATTGCGTAAGGTAGCTCTGCTGAGCACCAGTGTTAGTAGCTCTGTTGAGCACCAGTGTTAGTAGCTTTGCTGAGCACCAGTGTTAGTAGCTCTGTTGAGCACCAGTGTTAGTAGCTCTGTTGAGCACCAGTGTTAGTAGCTCTGTTGAGCACCAGTGTTAGTAGCTCTGTTGAGCACCAATGTTAGTAGCTCTGTTGAGCACCAGTGTTAGTAGCTCTGTTGAGCACCAGTATTAGTAGCTCTGTTGATCACCAGCACCACTATGGATCAATTAAGAAAATGAAGCAATTCAGAGAAGATTCCGCAACGGCGTATATTAATAAAACATGTCAATTATTGCGTGCATTTTTTCACGTACGGGTCCACTAGTTAGTTCAGAATCATGGAGACTTCTGGGAGAGAAAAGACGAAGAAGAAAAAATTATAATAATATCAGGCAAAGAGTAGATCGCGCAAGCACAATCAAGTGCTGCAGATGCGGGGAGCTTGGAGAAATTAAGTTAGTCGTAGCATGAAATATGAATTACGGTACCTTAAAAGCCTTGGCCGTTACGACATTGTTACTCCTGGAGGAGGAGTTCGTAATTGTGGAGGATGTTGCTCCCAGTATTTGTCGAGATCATTTTCAAGTGCATTGATGGACTCTGCACCAACAACTTCGGAAGGTAGTTTATTCCAAATGTTCACTATGAAGTACTCGAAAACCCCTTTGGGTTCTTGAATTACAAGAATATAAATTAAATAACTTAATTTAGCCCCTTATTTAATTTATTATAGTGAGTGTAACGTAAGTTATATTCTGAGAAACAGTAAGACAACCATATAGTCAAACACACAAACGTACAAACAGTTCATCACCATAATATATTCTGAGAAACAGTAAGACAACCATATAGTCAAACACACAAACGTACAAACAGTTCATCACCATAATATATTCTGAGAAACAGTAAGACAAACATATAGTCAAACACACAAACGTACAAACAGTTCATCACCATAATATATTCTGAGAAACAGTAAGACAACCATATAGTCAAACACACAAACGTACAAACAGTTCATCACCATAATATATTCTGAGAAACAGTAAGACAACCATATAGTCAAACACACAAACGTACAAACAGTTCATCACCATAATATGTTATTACAACTTATATAACTATTCATGTATATTTTATGTCAATAACTTATTGAGTTCACTTGGTGACAAACAGAAAACCGATAAACTCTGACAAAACATAACCTCTTTGGCTGAGGTTTGATAGGTGTATTACACACAGATATACATTACAATACTGAAGACTTTCGAATTATAATATACATACAGTAATATATCTGTATAACCCATAGAAAAGTTGTGAAATTTTTTGGGCAACAAGTAATAATTATACTAATACAATTTCATGACGTAATCTTTATACCGCTTTTTAAAAGCGTTATTAGATAATGGATCTTATAAGTGCGTTGGTATTCTTTTAACAAGAGACGCCGTTTAAAAATTAGTTGACCGTTTCTCTACATCAACACGCACGTTTATAAGAATGAGAATGGAGCGTCTCATCTCGTAGTTTTGTTGGGGAATGAGTGAGCCGTCATATTATTGAAAGATAAGAGGCTGGTTATGTATGAGTGAACGGAAAAATACAGGTAGCGTATAATTATACACATCTTGAAATTGCAACATTTGTAAATCGCGGTACATAGCACTACGATTCATCAACGGTATGTTATTTCGGTCTCATTTAACACGAATTAAGTTCTCGCCTTAGTATTTAAGTATTTTATTTCTACAACTTCTAAGTTACGAATGTAACAGTGAGGGGTACACTCCAGATGATAATATTTTGAATTAACAAGGAATACGCTAATGTATAAAAAATTTGTTTCAACAAATCACGATCGACATAATTAGACACTGCATATATTATACAATGAACTCTACTGAACTTTCGGCCTAACTCTTCAATGTGGGCTTTGAAGCTCAGTTTATCATCAAGAATCAAACCAAGATATCGAAGCTGAAACACCCATTCCAATTCTTTACAATTGAAATGAATTGCGGTAATTCAGGACGAGAACATGGAGTGAATAACATTAGCAATTGGTTTTATCCTCATTGGCGATCAATCTATTTTGAGATAACCATTCCGACAATTTACTTAAAATATAATGAATAACGTCGTAATAACGTGCGCATGCTTACGTCAAAATTTAGTTTGAAATTAGAAAAATATAATACCATAGAGCAATCAGATCGTGCTTATGTTAACAGTCTACGCGCTATCGCATCTTTTGCAAATAAGTCCCTATAGCTCAGAGTCATTATACAGCTGTGAGGAAACTCTCTTCTAACTAATGTAAGACCTTCCATTAACGAGCCAAATTCTACTTAGCAGTATAATAAACGGCATTCCTTAGCAAGAAACGCCAATATGTCTGCATTGGAAACGGTAATCAAATTTATGACCCATAGAGTCTTGACACAACAACAACAATGTCATTTATATGACCATAAATCAATGTTGTCCTCCACCGATGATTATTGTCAGCAAAATTGTGTATTTTAGTAGTAAATACTAGTTTGCGTTAACTGCTATAAAGGTATTGGTATTTGTGTTTAATTAAGGCTTGTCTACACGTGGGTTTTTTCAACGCGGTGACTGATCCACTCGTCCGACTATTTTCTATCTTTGTTGTCAACATAATTTTCTGTAGCTACTCCACAATCTCTTTTTTTTTAATTTTATCCGTAAAATTAATTTCCTCGGTAAGGGTCACTAGACGAGTTACTTTTATCTCTTCATATTTGCCGTGAAATAAAACTGAGAAGACAGTACGCTACTTTTCTGCTGGTTCTTCGGGCACATTCGCACAAGTGGATGAGTGCACACGTCGAGTATACTGAACTGTATAGTGGCCATTAGCAGGCATTTAATTTCTCATGTTTACTGAATCAACGGCGAGATTCAGTTGCGAAGAGTGAACATGTAATTGGGCTATACGGTGCGAAACGCAAAGAAATACTGTATTTTCCTGCACTTACGTACGTACGGTGTACTCCAGCGGCTCCCCCAATTAAATAGTTATCCTCGAGAGGCACCGACTTCGACGCACGCAGCAACCTAGTAGAATTTAACTCACAGTTGTACTCATATACTATTGTAGTGGAATAACTTCTTCGAGTGCCGCAATAATTGCGTATTTTTAATGTTACCTACATCATATTTCTCGTGGCTCGCCGAGCCGTTTGGGGATTTTTGTTCAATATTATGCCCAACCTGCATAAGTCCATACAATATATAACAACTACAACCTCGTTTTTGTACATATATCAGGTCTTGCAAAAGTGCTGATACACTCCAGCAAGCAGCAAATACAAGAATCAATTATTTGCACCGGTAATGAAAAAGTTAACATTAACTGTTAATAAATTTATCGTATTATATTGAGTCCTAGACCTCTAAGTATCCCCTATAAGTTCTGAATAATGCTTAAGCCAAACTGTGCACTCTAGTTAGAGTATTAAAATAATCGTATTTCCCTGTGACACAGGTTTCACCATGACCTTGTGTAAACAAAGTTCAAAGTTGTAAGCATATCTGCCGAGTATTGAGTTTATTATAATCCACAGAGTATCCGCTGTAATGCACGCTTTTCAGCGTGTCTGTGTATTTGTCCTCCTGCACCCAGGGCTGATAAAGCATGGGTTTTCCCCAAGATCAAGGGTTTTGTCAGAAATCCCACTGGCAGCCCTGATAGGCCGCGGCATGAGAGCAGTTCGGTAATGGCTTGTGTACAGCCGCTGCATTGCCCTCCTGATCTACTTTGGAAACGCAAATGAAGTCACGTCGGCAGTTTTAAATATCATTTATATGCAGCAGCCAGTCCTGTGAGGCCTGGGAAGTTCAGATGGGCGTCGGTTCTGCGGTAGTTTTCCAGTTAGTATCAAGACACTGAGGAACCTCAGAACAATAGAAGGTCGAAATGACTACGCACAGCCAGAGCTTCAACAACTTTGTGGTCGCGTGTTTTAGGTGACTAAGTGCATCCAATGAAAGGTGGTGCGCAAGGCGGAGAACCCTGGCCCGTCTGACGTCGCTGTTGTATGCAGTGCACAGAATTACACTTGTCCGTTAAATCCGAAGAACTTATAATAAATCAAAGATTTATGGATTGGCAGTTTCTCTCGAAAATTGTAGCAGAAGCCGGGTGAGGTCTCAGACAGAAATACTAAAGTAAGCGACATCTCTCTCAGTAGAGGTATGTGGTGATGTGCTTCCCCATGATCATTCATTAAACCTATTTGATGCGCTTGATTTTCACGTCTGTTGCAACTAACCTAATGCAAATCTTTCCTCAATAGTTCGCGAATTTTTCATTAAGTACCCTTATATTGGGAGAGAGACTCGTGCTACGAGCGGAGCGCACTCTTTCACTTTGGAGGCTGTCAGATGTCGAACTAATCAGTTCTGTCGGTGCTTCGTGCCCTAATCGGCTAGGATTTGGAATTTGTTGCCGGCATCGGCTTTTGGTCGTATTGGCCTGCAGGCGTTTAAGTCAGCTGTAAATAGTTTTTTGCTGGATTTCCTTTAGCAGCGTTTTGGGCTTCCCGGTGTTGCAAAATGCTTCATTTGGGTTGTATTACCTGTCCGTGGGAGCTCAAGCGTGACGTTTTAATAATAATAATAAAAACATGGCTCTCCATCGAGACCCCCTAATTGAGAGGAAATAAATATATATGTAATACGAGAACTAAAACACATAGTTTAGCGGCAGACGTAATCGCTGTAATCGTGATGATTTTCAATGTTCCTTTTCCTTTTCATGTCATAAATTGAAAAGCTGATCGCTTATGCTATGCTTTCAATTTGTGCTTTGAGCCTGAACTCTACCCCCAGATTTTAAACTAGAGCACTCTGAAAGCGCATACCTCCGCCAAGCAAGGCCACAATAACGAAGAATTCAAATTGGTTCTAAGACCCAGATTTTCTTTGCAGCGACGCCAAAATCTATCATTTGTGCTTTTTAACATTGCCAACAACTCCAGTAAATTTCATAAAGATCCATTCATAACTTCTTGAGTAATTGTGCTAATAAGCATAAAATAAAAACAGCGACAAACTAACAAAAGAACGAACAGATCATCACAAAAATTTTGTCATTTACTCTTCGAGATATACTTAATATTTCGTGTAAATTTCATAAAAATCCGTGCATAACTTTTTTAGGTACACCATTAGCAAAAATAAGGCAGTCAAGCAAACGCATGAGCGAATCTTCACCAAAAGTTAATCATATATTCCTCCAAACATACTTAACAATCTCTGTAAATTTCGTCAAAATCCGTCCATAACGTTCTGAGTTTCTTGGTGGCAAACAAACAGGATAACCGACAAAGAGACAGACAGACAAACCTGACGAAAACATAACCTCCTTTGCGGAGGTAACTATGCTCGTGTTTTTACCATTTTTAAATTTGGCCACTTAAACGCTGTGGCACATTACAGATCAAAACATTGACAATTTTCATCGTAATGATTGAAAAAAAAATTAGTATTTCATTTCCTAGTAACTACCTTCTTGGTTACTCATAGTGTAACGTCTAGCTTTCAGTATTACTTTCCTGCAAAATCCAATGCAACATTAGCAAGTTTTCATTTTCCTATCCCATGCTCTCGCCCTGAGTTGGTGCTTGTTGTTTTCAATGGCAAAAAAATTGGTATGAGTGCCTTGCATTGGCTCTAACGCTGGGCTACTTAAGTAGCTAGATCTAATGTTAGGCAATAAGCTGTGCTTAAGAGCGGGATGAAAAGTGAGTTCCTGGCGCGATAATTAAATGCAGTAAGTAATCATATTAAGGTGACCGGTTGAAGTTAATTTATTACTTTCTTGCTGATTTTCTATCAGTCTAAAATATTACTTCCTGGAGTGGAGCCCATTGCTATACTATATAGTATATTAAAAGTGGTTCTATGCAATACGCCTAGGCAAACTCTCCGTTTTAAGAGCAATAGAAGTAATGTAACCTTTAATGAATTGTACTGAAATGTACGATTCTATAAAGACTGTATAATTTCAATATGTATACAACTACTCATGCAGAGCTACCTATACTTGTATAGTCGACCACTTTTATAGGTATAACCTTCACCATCTCTTTCAAAAATACTCCAGTTCACTCAGTTCCCTACGATATTGTGAAATGAGGACCTTTATTTTCAATCTTTCACACGTATGTGGATGTAAAGAAATATTCAAGCATTTTGAGTGGGCGTCTGTTCTTAATACAATAGAAAAGTACTAATTAGCTCCATGCAATATGTGATTACGTATTTAAAAAAACGGTGAGAATAGAACGTAATGCAATGGCCCAACTAATATTTTTTGCTCGATTGCCCAAAGTAAATTTCTACTGGCCATGCAGTGCATGCAGCCATACCGTATAGTGAATTGTAGTTCACATTTATCTATAATTTATATGATAATATGTTACTGCGCTTGTGATAAAACAAGTAAACCTCTGAACGATGATCAGAACGGCAAGCGCTGCAATTAAAGATATTTTACAAACAATAATATATTTCCCACTCATTTCAAGCTTTCGATGCAATCATCGATCTTCTTCAGGAACAGTTGCTACATGACGAAATTTGAAAACGATGAAGGTGACGCACATCGTTTTTCGTTTTCAAATTTCATCTCGTAAAAACTCTTCCTTAAGAAGATTCTCGATTGAGCCCAAAGCTCGAAATAAGAATGAAATATATTATTGTTCTTAAAATGTCTTTAATTGCAGCGTTTATCATTCTGATCATTGTTTAAACTACGTTTCCTGAAAAACCCCTGGACGAATGACGTTGAAGCAGTCATTTGCACTGCAGGAGCGTCTACCGAGATATCCAGGAGTCTAGTGGCTGGAGCTCTCCTGAGGAAACCAGGAAAATCTGAGCGGACTTGGGGATTTCAGCGGTCGGAGGCAAAACCCGTTTTTTCTTCCTCCTCCTCCTCCTCCTCCTCCTCCCCCCC
>LQNS02020120.1:15289429-15306929 GCA_001587735.2 Parhyale hawaiensis | reverse complement strand
AAACCAAACCAATGGAGTTTTCAGCTGTTTCTACGTCATCGCATTGGTTCCGACACTTTCAACTTTATTCAAAGTGGCAAAACCAAACCAAACCAATGGAGTTTTCAGCTGTTTCTACGTCATCGCACTAGTTCCGACAGTTTCAACTCTATTCAAAGGGGCAAAACCAAAGCCTGTGTCTAACATTTCGGACAAGTCAAGTCTCGATGACTTAATTTCGGCGCCTATAATCGAACGCACCCGTAGTTCGCTGTGGTCAGGGTACCGCTCCTCACGCTGAACACGAATTACCCCATAATATGGGTCCATGACCCCCACTGGGGTAATTTACCTTGTGGTTAGGTCACACTGCCTTACAGTTGTGCAGTTGCAATAATACTTCTGAATTGTTATGTTGTGATTCTCTGTTACTGCACCGTGTCTGCAGCGAAGCTATGATAAAGATGTAGGAGAACTTTTCATTGCTTGGACCATCATCAGAAATTTACTGTTATAATTCCCAAAGCATGGTGAAAATATAAAGCGTGTCAGAGTAAGTTACGGCGTTTAAATCCCTCCAAAACTCGGCACACCTAAACGCAGTAATATAAAATAATGGACGATAAAAAATTCTACCGAAATAGGTTCCTCAAGATTCCATATCTTGGTGGAAGCCATGAAAACATAATTTGTGAGTCGGAGTTTTACTTCTCTATTGAGATGCACAAGCGGTTCCTCTTTGTATGCGGAACTTAAAGCACATGCGTGCAGATAACTGCATTTCACAGCTTTTGCTTCAGTTGATATTACAAAACTACATGTGTCCTTCAACGCCGTGTCCTTGGGCAGCCACGCATAGCAGGCGATGGTTTTTTACAGTCTCCGAGCAGCACTGGAGCTCAACCTAGAAAAAAACTGGCTGCTGTAACTTGATGGTTACGGGGGAGGAGGGGGATGGGTTCCCTAATCTTCAATGTTCCACTATGCTGCCCTTTAATATAAATAGCGTAGCAGGGCTGGAACTCCACTTGACAGAATTGCCTACGACGGGTTGGTTGACAGTTTTTCAATAATCTCGATTTTTTTTTCTAAATGTTGTCGGTTGAGTTGAATTTCTAATCTTAAGACAAACACACAAAGACGGGTGAATAAGGCGGTTGAGAAAGCACAGTACAGCTGTACGTGGCATAACCGCGATGCAGCACGCAAGGATCGACTCAGTGACAAGAAATAAAGAAGACAAACTTCAACATCTTTTTTCCAGCAGTTAAAACCAGGCGATTCAAGTCTGTGTTTGAACATTTTACTCTGCAATTATCCCTGTATTCTTTACAAGCTTCTTTCCCTTGTTTTTAAAATCTGAGTTTCATGTCCATCCAGAGAAAAGCTGTTTTATCGCTTCACGAAGCAGGGGAACATTGCTAGATCATTGAAAATTCCAAGGTAGAAAGTCTCGAAAACGATCGAGAGGTTTCGAGAGCTTGGCCATGAAGGTGACCGTCCTGGGCGAGGCAGAGCACGGTCTGTGAGAATATCTCGAATACATAAAAAAATCATCACACTGAGGGTGCAGAGAAAGTGAGGATTTGATGACATAGGAAGAATCGCTCGTGTCATTAATTGGAGTTAACCGCGAATCAGTTCGTGAGATGGCTCAGGGGGAGTTGCGACTCAAAATTGGACTCTGTCAAAAAATCCTTCTTGTAAGAATGAGGCAAAATAGGCGAGAAAGAACTGCAGCCCAAACCTGATAACTTTTGCAAGCGCTTGAAGCTCTGTGCCAAAGCTAAAGACGGCCATTTTTGAAACATTTTTATGGTTACTAAGTAGTTCATTACCTTCATGTTACGACTGTGTTTGTTACTTTTGTTAGATCGTATATTGAAATATTCGTCAAAACAGTTGTGTCCGTTACTGTTTGTCACCCGGTTTATTTGATGTTCTGTCTTACACGACAGACTTTTCTTTGAAGTCATAAATCCTAGTTTCTACAAAGTACAAGTTTACTCTTTGTCGATCTTCTTGTTTATTTTTAAGGAAACTTGACTAATTTAATGATAGTTTAGGGTTGACGTTGAAGCACGAAATCGTTATGGACGATCCGGACCGTGACTGTTTCGAATAAGCAAATCAGCAACGTATTGATCTTTAATTTCGCCACTCTGATCTCTTTGGTCTTCCGTTACTAGGTTCATCTTCAGTTAAATCTCGGCCTCTTGACGATGCTTGGCTTGAACCCCCAACCACCTTGCTTCAGTACTGGCGATATAAACCCATTGAAATTAGTCGATACTTCAGTATGTCTATACCCAAGTCTAAAACAGAAATTGCTACCACATCTTTGTTCGAAGTTGCTCTCATTTCTATTTAAATGCAAAGAAAAACGTTTCACGAAGCCAGTCGAAGTGAACCAGATGTTGACTTAATCGACTTCAGACTCGTTCTGACACCACATTGGATGCTTGCTCGCCCCATGCAAACTCTAACAAGGCACCCGTGCAACTAGATACCGCAGTTCACTTGCCATAGTAGTTATGTCAGATCTGAGTGTATGCGCTACGCCTTTGAATTTTCCAGAATTGTGACGTCAAAATTACGTCACGTCACTGTAGAAATACCAAAGACTCCTCCCTTCAACAGTGGTATGACGCAATTGTGACGTCACAGTTCTGAAAATTCAAGGGCGTAGCGATTAAACTCAAATCTGACCCAAGTATCTTCCGTAAATGAACTGTGCTAGATGCCAATGCTGAATTTGGCATGGGTTTCGTAGACCGCATTCTAGCTCTGTTTGAATAGGGTTGAGGAGACCACATTGCTCGTTCCAGTAGTAATGAGGCGATATTGATAGTTATGGGTTACGACGAGAGAATTAACCCTATGCTCAGCACTTGTACTTCTGACTGGTTTCTCCTGACAAAATCATTGTCCTTGCCCCAGAAACAAACTACTTACTGTCATTTTCGACACAGTTAAAAACACATTTACTCATGACTGGGTTCTCCCGACAGAATCTTCGTAATACTCCCTGACCCGATCTGCATAATTTTCTTCACAATTGGACATTTATTCATATTGGTTTTTCCCGACAGAATTATAGCTCTAGCCCAAAACAGACTACATCACATTCTTCACTGTTCAACAGACCAACTCCTAATTGGTTTTTCCCGATAAAGTACTTTACTGTGTACGTGGTCCCTGACTATGATTTTTATATATCATGTTTTATTACACTGACTAATGACTATTTTCTCCCCACAGAGTTTTCGCTCTGCCCCCAAACACGGACTACCTTGTTTATTACACTGACTAATGACTATTTTCTCCCCACAGAGTTTTCGCTCTGCCCCCAAACACGGACTACCTTGTTTATTACACTGACTAATGACTATTTTCTCCCCACAGAGTATTCGCTCTGCCCCCAAACACGGACTACCTCGTTTTCATGACGTGCTTCATGAATGCAGGCTACCTCTTATCCAACCACATACACGGCAGGTCTCCGCTCAACGCTCTGGTGAGGCATTTGCCAGTCAAATAAATGCATTGCTTGCTTGTTTAGTCTCCCCCTCTCTTTCAACCTCTGGCAGTGTCCTAGTCTTTGCCTGGTCTAAGAATATTTACCTCCGCCAAGGAGGTTATGTTTTCATCGGGCTTGTCTGTGGGTTACCTATTCTGTTTCTCTGTCTGTCTCTCTGTCACCAAAATAACTCAAAAAGTTATGGACAGATTTTGACGAAATTCACATGGATTGTTAAATATGTTAGGAGGAACAGTTGATTACCTTTTGGTGAAGTTCCGTCCGTCCATTTTTGTTTGTTTCTTTTGTCTACTTCATTTTCCTAATGCTTTAACTCAAAAAGCTATGGACAGATTTTTATGAAATTTACACGAGTTGTTAGGTAAATCATAAAAAGTGAAGAGCCATATTTTTGTTCGTTAGTTTGTTGCTGTTTTTAATTTTATGCTTGTAAGCACTATAACTCAAAAGGTGAATGGCTTTTTATAAAATTTACAGGAATTGTTGTAATATTAAAAGACACAAATAATGAAATTTTGGTGTTGATCGGCTGATCTGTCTGTGAGTTTGACTACTGTTTGTCAGAAAGTTTGTTAGTAGCATAACTCTAAAAAATTATGAACGGATCTTCGAGAAAATTACAGAAGCCGTTAATACTGTTACTGGTATTGATACAAAGAAAATCATGGTCTCAGAACCAATTTGAATTTTTCGTTACCGTTGCCTTGCTCTCACAGTGCTCTAGTTTTCTCGTGTGAAGACCGGGTTTAATCACAATTTTTTGTAAGATTTGCTGAAATTGCTGCAGTATTGAACCTAACGTGTCTTAGGCACAAGCTACGGTCTTCAGAATTTACAGCAGAGATTCTAGAGACATCTAGTAGGATACCGGCCGGGAGAACATTGGGCTAACCTGACTTTACGTAAACGTGAAGATCAGACCTTGAATGGCAGCAAATCGTATAACATCCATCTCTTAAAAAAATAAGTAGGCTCGAAAAAAGGAGGAAAAGAAAATGTATAGATAAAAAGATACACATTAATTAACTTACAACTGCTGCTGAGAAATGAAAAAACTCGTCTCCTGAATTACATTTTGTTATTCTGTGGTTCATCAAGTAACGCGTGTCCAAGGTAACACCAGTGCCATTTTATAGATATTTTTTTCTGCTCAAGTGCCAAATGCTAGCATTTTCTGGAGGCAGGCTGTGATAGTTGAAATGAAGTTATGTTGTGTGTGAAGTAATTTTAGAAAATTTTCTCTGCGCAAGAAGTCCTTATAACAGATTGATATGGGAGGTTAATTGGTCTATTTCCATCGAGATAATCTAATCAACTTAACTTCAACTTGTCAGAAACTTCAGTCGTCGGCTTTCGATTCTCCACACTAGATCAGTTCTCAATCGTTAATCGCTATCAAACTACGCGTGCGACGGTCGAAAACCAAATCCTGCTCTTCAAGAGTTAGTTTTCGGTCTTCTCAAGCGTAATTGGTTCACGATTAATGAATGAAACCCGGTCCAATGTGGCGAATGCGAAACCAACGGCTAAAAATCGGAGAACTCCAGGGTAATAGCACAAGATTGGTGTTGGCGGAGGTTGGTAAAGCAAACACACCCTTGACCTTGTCACCGAAACTGAACAAAAACTGGACTGCATAAGTCAATGCAGGTCAGACTCTCCTGACAAAAAGCGTGTAAAAAACAGCAGGGAGCGGGCTAGAAGATTCTGTCGAATGAAGCTACACTACCACTGGCTCCTTCCTTTTATGCCGAGGCCACACTATACAATCGTACTCTCAACTTGATTAGCGGATGTGTAGCTGGCACGTCGTTCATGCAACCGTATCTATGCTATCGACTTTACCGTCTATCAGGACAACGAGCGAGATGCACATACATTCACTAATCAAGTTGAGCGTGCGATTGTAAACTGTGTCCCTGGCGTAACAAGCAGTCTTCTGAGGATGCCATGGGTCCATAATATTTCAAACAATGATGAAATGGTAGAGATATGTGGAAATTTATTCCCGCACTCGTATCATTCACATACGAAGCGCCAGGAGCTTACATGGATTAATTTTAGCTCGTCATAAGTACTGTTATGATCAAACTACGCATTCCCAAAAGTCAATCAATTTACGAAGTGTGACAAGAAATTATAGAAGCCAAATGACTATATACTGTATGTACCTATGTATGGCCAGTGAGGAGCGGCAGTAGTGTATAATGCACCGAGATAGCACTTTTTGAGGGTAACCTACCCTCGCGGCTCCCCTCGCACGTGAGCTTCCGGTTTATAACGGCCAATGCACTACCGGTCTGGGGGGCGCAAACCGGAAGTGGGCGGGGTCTGGAAAACCGGAAGTAGGTGGAGCCGGACCCTACCCTCAACAAGGGCTATCTCGGTGCATGATACACTACTAGCGGCTTCCAGTCGGCACTTAATTGATGCTCCCAAAACCGTATCGTTGCTAACTAATTTTTCTTTTCCGATCTAACACTGAAAACGTGTCATGAAGACAGACAAGTAAATGGATAGACGGAACCGAGGCAGAATTATTGTAACAACAACTTTTGTTAAGCTATGCTGAAAAACTTTTAACAAGATATTGAATGGTTGGTCCCGTTATTAGGACACAATATTTAGCGCCGTGCAAAAAGATGCTCCGGAAGTCATTCATATCCACCTAAAACGATATTATCCCCCTATATAAGAACGTACGGCTTGTAGGTATCTCTCCGTCCTGATCTGAATCATTAGATGGGGAAAACTTTTTTATTGGCTTCTCAGTCAAATATATTTTTGTTGCTAAACTACAAAAGACGTCTCAAGAACTTCTAGGCGGTATCATAGATAGCTACTAGATTTTTATTCGTTCACAGAACAAAGATTTTTATTTTCTGACCTGATGATCCTCAAGTTCTATAGAAGCTCAACTAGGGAAAAGAGAAAGCTAATCTGGAAAGCAGACCGTGAAGAAGAGAAAGTGGAGTTGCGTTGAAATAAATAATAATGTACAAATGTGTAACTACATACTCCATCCATCATCGAAGGAGCCTATCAAGAATTGCTATATATTTAATAGCAGACCTAAAACAAGCAGTCGTTAGCTTTGAAAAAAATGAAAGTTCCATAAATTGTCAAATGGATTATCAAATTAATTCGACCATCATCGCAAGTTCCGAAACTAAAACACTGTTTTTTTAAGCTGACGTTTCAAATAGTTCCAATAATGGAAATGATTTGGAATCAGTATTTAAATACATTTATACATCTAATTTGTCGGCTATGTGCAATTTTATTATTAGAGTCTTATAGTTTAAGTAATATGCTTTTCTACGGTCCAAATCTAACATATTAGTTCAACAAGTCTAACTATTTATTTTTTTCGTTCAAACTGGTATGAGTGCCCAGTCGTAAACGGTGGAATTTAATTGACTGCTTCCGCAATATTAAATGCCTAAGTAATTATTACGCCTCGTGGCGTAAGACCATCACCAGCGGTGGGGAGGAGACAAATTCAACGCCGTGATTTTTGATAACCAGCTGACTCTAGACTTGAGTTTTGGCATTTTTCACACATCTATGTTAACCCACCTGACTCCCTGAGTAATTTTTCCCTTCTTTTCTCAGTTCCACAAGTTCTTGGTGAACATGGACGTGTTTTGCATTGTTTGCATTGGATTCGAGATGTATTTCCAGAAACATGTACTGGCGAAGCTTAGCAGGATCTTCGGTATTCTTGTGCACGTAAGTGACGTCTGTACAACGCTATGTTATACACAAATTGCTCTATTTGGTGACTATAGCCTGGTGGCCTATACATATTTGCAGCACGAACAAGTGCGTTTGGGTTTCTCAGTATAGGATGCGGTCAAGTCGATCTTATTATACCTTTACCTTCTGTGCTCCATGTATTGTACTATGTATATAAATATATATATATATATAATATACCTAAGCACAACCAGATCTTAAGCATTTACACTAATTTGAATTTATGAAAAAAGAACTTAGTGTCTACCGACGAACGTTTATGACTGTGCCAAGTGATTCATATTGGTCTTAAGCAGTAATTTTTGGCTTAGCCTGTAGAACCATTGTCACATTTTTCTACGCATTCATGCACTGTTCTTAGTCATCACAGTGCACTAATTATCTTAACGGTCTTCCATTTTTGCAGGGCATGGCTCTGTTAACAGCTGGTCTAACCCTGTTCCCTCCGTTCTTTATGAGCCACTGGGACGAGCAGAACATCGACAATCTCGCCCTGTTCACCGCAATCCTCGTGTCGCTCGGCGGCTTTGCGGTAATTATCCTCATCGGCATGAACACGTTTGTCTGCAACAGGGTGAAGTGCCTCAGTGCAGAGAACACGTCGAGACTGCTCAGGTCCGTGACTGGAGATGGCAATAGTAAAGACACAATGTACGGGGGCTGTCAGGCAGTCCCACTCATTGCGGATTCGGAATGAAAATGGAAAACGTTAAGACGACCCCTCTTCCAGCACTACATCAGGTTAGGTCAGATTAGATAACTGGAAACAGATGAACTACCCGGTCAGTTCCCAGAGACGAGCTGTGGAACGATGTTCCGGCCCACTTTGTGCCTTTACGATGAAAAATTACAGGTGGCAGAAAACGGAATTACAGAAAACGGCAGGCAATAAGATGACTCTTCTAATGCACTTTGATCGAATACAGCAGAGCGATTGAGGTATTGACACGTTGTGCTAGACAGATTATGGAGAGCAGCAAACAAACAAAGCTGCATTTGAAGGGGTACGAAGCAAGAATTCTGTTTGCTATTTACACACTTGTCAACTTGTTTCTGGTGTAAGCGTAGTGTATGACTGTTCTAAATTACGTTGCTGAGCAATCGACGAAAGTTCAATGCCGTTAATCTTCAGTCGAGCTTTGATGTTATGGGATCAAGTATGCATCGCCGAACATTTGTCGCCAGTGAAGTTCATTTGCCACATTGTGATTGGTTGAGGCGGTCCAGGTCTTCCTGCAGTTCCTCTCGATCGCTGTTTCATGTGGGTCTTGCGACAGAGTTTAGTGTCAACTGCTCAGCAAATTTACAAACTTTACTAAGGACATTAAAATCAAGATCGCTGATATAAATGGTGAACAAGGGTGGGCCAAGCACTCTCCCTTGTGGAGCCTCAGATAGCACGTAAGTCCAACATCTTGTTTCTCCTTGGCTTTGCGCTGGCTCATACTGGCCAGTGAGTTATTCGCGGATCCAGCAGTAGAAATGATCCTGGACGCCGTGGGCCTACCAATGATGGCAATTAATTATGTTTTAATTTGATACGAAAGAAGTCTGTCAATCAGTAGCACTGACTAATACTTCGGATTAAAAAGTTGATCAGCACAGAGCCTCGCCCTTAGTAAAACCTGTAGTTCTAATTATTAAAATCTAATGCGGCTATTGAATTCGCTGCCTGTAACTTCTCAGCTAGGAAAAAAAACAGAAGCTCGCTCAATTCACGCCGTTAATGATGGGAATCACTTCCAAATGCTGGAACAAATCGCTTGGATCTTTTCTTGATACTGACCCCCAACCGGGAACGTAACTGAAAGAGGAAAGGAGGGACAACTCTTCCTCGGGGCAGCTCTTAGAATAAGGGGTAGTAGCCAAATTGAAGTCGCAGTTTACCTATTTAGACGCAATGCTGCTTTTGACATCCCAATTCCTCGGACACCTCTTAGGACCCGCATTTTCACTACTTGCATCTCACTCCTGTCATCTTTCTTGTCACGACCGGCCGACGGGGGGGGGGGGGCAGGAACTGTCTCCGGTGCTGTACATTCTTACTGCGCCACTGCCTCCTACAAGCCGCAGAAAGTTGTCATCCAGCACAGGAGTTTTTCGGTGATTGTTTAAGGCCGGAGACGTAGTCCGTCCTCCTGTGCGGGGTAGTGTTGATCATGGCTGTTGCCAAGAGCTATGCTCCCATCCTATGTTATGGGGACCAGCGACCCCATTGAGATTTTATAAGTCACCTTAGTCATAAGCCAGGCCTTTGGGACGTCTGTCTTTCGCGCCTACTTTGCTTCCTTCCTGATTTCGTACTCTTATTGATCCACTTTAGAATATCTAATTTCTTTGAGCAGCGCAATATTTTTAGTAATGAGCAGTTTGGCTTTAGGAAAAATAAATGTACAACCCATGCAATTTTTTTTTATTTAGTTTCGAATATTTTTTCCGATTATAGCGGTAAATCCTTTACCATTTGTTTAATTCTTGACTAAAAAAAGCCTTCGACACGGTTAATAAAAAATTTTAATGAGGAAATTAGCCCACTATGGTGTAAGAAGTAACGTGTACAGATTATTCGAGAGTTATTTGACAAATAGAAAACAGTATGTGATAATCGAAGATAAACAATCCCCTGCAGTAGATGTAGATGTTGGTGTACCTCAGGGGTCAGTGTTAGGACCATTATTGTTTAATGCATACATAAATGATATCGTACATTTTGAAATTGCCAGGACAATTTTATTTCCGGATGATACCTTTTCTTCTGTTAGTGATGCTTCATTCCAAACTGCTTTGCAGAAATAGTCAAAACTTATCAGCGCTTTATCACAATGATTTAATGCTGCTAATAGACTTACGCCAAACGCTGACAAAACAAAGTTAATGTTATTTACTGCAAAGAAGATAGATTTTATTCCCGATGTATATTTTGATGGTGTATTGGAATGGGTGCAATCTTTCAAGTATTTAGGCGCGGTCATTGATAATAATTTAATATTTTCAGCTCATATATTGATGTTGTGTAATGGTTTGAGAAGGGCCAAAGGGGCAATACATTCTGTGTCAAGGTACTTACCTAGGGAAGCATTAATATCTCCATATTAGTCGTTATTTTGTTCGCAGCTCATTTATGGTCTCATTATCTGGGGTGGAGCAACGGATTGTCATGTAAATCACATACGCACTATTATGAACGAAAAGCTCAAAATTATCATGAATGTCAAGCGGGACAACAATAACATTCTTCTGATGGCTACAAATGTTATGTATTTGAGGTTGCAACTTTTAAAGTTTAAAGATGTTTATCACTATTTCCTTCTCAAGTTTTTGCGCGTGGCTATTGCAGGTGAAACAACATGCTTAGATAGTCGTTTTTTTTTCAATTAGTAAAGTCCTGTCACTACAATACTCGGGATATAGGCTGAATTTACCGGTTGTTCGACTGGAAATCGAGAACATTCCATTGCCTTCCAATACGTTGACATTTATAATAGTTTACCTTACCTAATGAATTATTACAGCCGATGAGTCATCAATCCTTTAAAAGAGCTTTCAGAAAACTATTGTCTACGTAATTATGGTAACCGATAAAATGTCCTGGGCCCAATAAGTGCGCAGCACTTTTAATGGGCTTGTTTTCAGTTTCATATTTTAGATTTTACAGGTAATGAATGTATTTTATGTTTGTGTGTAAGATTTCGAAACAATAAAGGTGTAAATTCATCTGTTCTTTCTCTTCTTTCCCGACTTGCTGTTCCCATGCGCGTTGGTCCACCAATTCGTGCGTGGGGTTCTACTCTTCTGTCGACTTACTCCATGTCCCTTCCTCTTTTTCTCTTAAATAACTATAGTTGTGTCTAGGCAGGCGTAAACAACTTATACAATAATAATGCCAAAAATTACATTGGAAACCTTAGTTCCTGATTCCGACTTAAACGAGATCGGGAAAGTAATATTATATGATATTTATAGAGCAAAGAGGTCAGGGTGTAGGAGTGAATAAATGGAGCAGAGGAAAACACATGGAGAATTTGCTTTAACTTCTGAGCTGTCTGGTGCAAGCTGCAAGCTCCTCTCACATAAACAGGATGACTAGTGTCATACAACAGCACTCTTTGATAGCGAACAGCCTCTATGAGTTGCTCCGTGGACGACTCTGTAAGCACTAAACGAGCAAGTCGCTATCAAGCTGCGCCGCACGTGGCACGGGAAACTACGTTCGGACGACTGCGTCGCACAGCCCGACGCAGGTCTGTGCCGTGCTGTCCTGCGTGTCATTATGCGCGCTTTGGTAATAACTAGTGAGACACAGTTTTCTGTCCTGCTCTGTGCTGTGTCACGTGCGTTGCCTGTGTCTCAATGGGCGCCCGGCCTAACCGTCCGCTATTTCGTAACCTACAGCTGGCTGTATTAGGATCAACGTGATGTCTGTTCCGCGTGTCTGTGTGTCCACATCTATCGGTTCAGGCGATTGATTGGTTGCTGGCAAGCAGTGATGGAGAAAGGCTGTGTTTTGTGCCCATTTAGGTAGTTAGCAATAGTGATACTCCTACGAGAAATGGAAATCTCTAGCGTGGAAATGGGTTTGTTTAGTTGGCGTATATATAAATCGAACAACTTATTAAGTCTATGGCTTACCGGCGTCTACGTACTCAAACCATGTTCTTTCCTAATGAATTTGTCAGCACTAGCCCTCATTTGCTATAGTGTCTTCAATCAATTAGTTGGTCCTGAGCGTCAGTAGACTCTCACACCATCATAGTTTTTGGCCACTCCTGAAAGCTAAAATCCCGAAACAACTTCTAGGCCGCCAAATGCTCCGTTAGGACTACACGCCACTGCATCTATTAGCTAATTACTGTTAGTAGTAACCGCTGTCCCTTGTTCACCCTCTGAATGTCGCTACCCACAACAACCCTAAGCGCGGAACACCCAAGGGTCTCATCACAAAAGTTTTCGCGACTTTCACAACTTAAAGTGTTCGAACAAAACCCTAATATATGTGTTTCTGTCAATTTCAGTTCACTAAAAAAAAAAGATATTCGAAATTTCTTATTAGCACTTACTGTATTGTAAAAAAAACTGCAGTTACTGCTAAGATTTTGGGCAATTTTTTGGACTGTGTAACAGTGTGAGAATTATATTTTATTTTGCTTCTCGTGCGAGGGTGATTGTTAGGTAGCACTGTTGGGGATTCAGTCCAGTTAACTCGTTTGGTATGTGATGGCACTGAGCCATTTGTAGATTAGGTTGTGAATTTATAGCTGTAATATTGCTAAGAAATGAATGTACCCACAAAATTTTTAATGTAAGTTGCTGTAATATAAGAATCCAAGAACACCTCCCGTCTGTGGATAAATAAATGTTAAATAAATAAATATTAAATGAAGGCAGGAGCAGTGAGCGGGCAATGTACTGGAGGGGGTTGTGGTTGTTGAGCACATTCCGCATTTTTCTTTTGTGGGCAGCGGCCTCGAGACTTCTGAACGTGCGAAGAGAAATTTTTGGCACTAGTGATTAAGATGAATCTCTTTTGGAGCAGCCGTGATCGAGTTGTGGATTGTAAGATACAATAAGTGCTTCACTGTTATTATCTATATTTTGTATCTGTTTGAGCGAATATATTTCACGCTCTATTCTCAATAATTAAGTTTTATCTGTATCTGTATACACGTGCTCTTATATATCTATAAATATGAATTTTTCAACGAAACTGTAAGGCGTTTTTTTTATTTTCCCGACGTATGCTTCAACCATAGACCACACCATACATTGACTGGACACTGAAATCGGACCTCTCGCAATTGGGCCTGGAGGCCGATTTACGTAAGTGTTAATAAAATGAGTTTTCATGATCAGAGAGACCTCAAACAAAGATTAATTTCTGCGTCGTACCATAAGGAATGCGTTACAGAGCAGGGAATCTAAACTCACAATAATATGTCTTCAGTAGGCGATATACATAATATATACCTTCGGACGCCAAGAAAAATTGAAAATTCATTTCAATTTTTTAGGAATATTTTTATTTTATACAAAAAATTGACTCATTTATACTACAGGTAATGTACTTTAATATTACATTCATTTGAGTTCTTTTCCAACGACGGATTTGAAGCAATGAGCTCAGAAATTGATGTATATAGAGCTTTCGGTAGACCGCATCCCAATAGCCGCAACAAAAGTGAGGTTAAAAAAACAGTAATGGTAAAAAAAATGAATTAAAACCACGGTAATACTACATTGGTACCTACCATTGAACTAAAAATACTTGTTTAACTATTAAATAAAGATACCAAGACACCCGGTAAATGATATTAAAACAAAGCACGTTATTGCTGATACAACCCTTCATTACTGGAACCATCTAAAGCTGCACATCGTGATTGTCAATATCATTTCACATTACTGCTTAGGTATATTACATCACTTTGTGGTTGCCTACGTTCCATCACTTTGTGGTTGTCTGAGTTGAAGCACATCATGGTTGCCGGAGTTAAATCACTTCACAGTGGCCTACATTATATCATTTGAGGACAGTAAATGATATATAACGGTTTAACAGCTGACAAAGCTACATCACTCTACGGCTGTCAACCCTGAATCAATTCACTGCTCTCAAAACTACATCACTTCATCCATGGAGGCCAGTGCTTCATTATTCACATCACTTCACGACCGCCAATTCATATTACTTCACTGCTGCCAATGCTGTATCACTTCACAGCTTCTAATACTAGATCACTTCACTGCTTCCAATGCTAAATCACTTCATGGCAGCCAGTGCTTCATCACTTCACTGCTGGCCGGGCTCCATCACTTTATGGTTGCAGGCTGCTCCAACTCACCTTTCAGCTCTGCAGTCTGTTCTG
This sequence comes from Parhyale hawaiensis, assembly GCA_001587735.2. Lineage (NCBI taxonomy): Eukaryota > Metazoa > Arthropoda > Malacostraca > Amphipoda > Hyalidae > Parhyale > Parhyale hawaiensis. The sequence goes on along the minus strand of LQNS02020120.1, from coordinate 15,292,787 downwards.
ATTTTCTCGCTTCCCGTATAGCTACCTAATAAATTTCATCAACATTTTCATCAGCTGTTTACTAGGTATTTCATCAGAAATCGAACATAGCACGATTTTGAGAAGCTTCTGTCGCACAAAATGAGAAGTATGTACAGCTTTGCCAGTCATTATTCAATCTAAAAGAACTAAGTCAAATAGCCTAAACAAAGCATGAAAAAGTAATGGGAGAACATATAAAAATGCGTCTGCGGCACCGGGCGGTCAGGCCCAATTGCGAGACCGAAATCTGCCTTAAGGGGCCAGTGTCCAGTCAATGTATGGCGGGGTCTATGCTTCAAACTATTAGATTCGTATTGACTTGACAAATGTATCTGACCATAAGGAAACTCTATAGACGTGACTTACAAAACCGACGACTTTTACGGCGGTCTTGGCGGTAAAAGGTAGAAGCGCTAGGACTAGGCAAAGCACGCTAGGTGAGAGTGGAGATATAGGCAGGGTACGTTTAAGAACTGAACTAGTTGAGGGTGGCTGGTGCCGATCACCGAAAAATTATCGCCGTTGTAAGCACGGCATAGGCTATATACGAACAAACAAAAACATTTATTTACCCCCGTAGGAAGGTATTCATACATAGACCTGATACAGTTACCATATACGGGAAGTCCTCGTTTAAGACTGGACTTGTTTTATACCGATTTCGGTTTAGCCCCAAAATTTTTAGTTTCAAGTATTTGATTTAGATACTTTGCAACCTTGGTTTTGAATTGTATCGTTTTTCCTGCAGCACTAGTGCCATTTTCTAAAAGGCGTACTACGTCCACGCGTACCCTTTACCTGACTCAGTTTATTGAGTTTACGTAAGTTAAACACTGTTTGTGATGCAATGGAACGTTTATTATCATTTAAGGATTTTTTATCCGATTTAATAATTTGAAAATCAACAAAAATACTGTGGTATCCCATCAAACTGCTCGTTTTGTTTCATTCTCTCAGTAATCACTAGAGCCCGGACATTAAGCAACAACGGTTAAAGCGCTTGAAGCAGTAAAAGTAAGCAAGTATAGGATTCAAAATAAGCGCTTATGTTGACGAATTTAAGCATTGTACTTTAGGCGGGAAAAAATACAAAGCATATTAAGCACCAACATTTTCCTATTACCAGCTCTCAAAAGAAGAAAGGATACAATTTCAAACATTTTTTGGAGCTATGTCAACACAAAAAAAAAAACAACTCTAAGCGGGCATTATTCGGGGCATAGACCTTCGGCGTTCCGCTCTGGGTAACAAAAAGTAACACCCATCATGAAACTAGCCTCTTTCCCGCAGTAAGACTACATATTTACCTCAATTAGTATAATTCAAAGTTTCGGTGACATAACGGAAAGAACATTTAAAATTGTTTTTAAGGTAAGCAACAATTGCAAAAGCCAGTTAGAAACTATAAGTGAATTTCAGTCCTTAAACAAACTCAGTCGCCATAAGCTAGCTTGAAAAAAAAATTCTAACGTTGTCGAGAAAATGGGGCTCTTCATGTTAAAAGCTACACCAATTTTTTTTTTTTTTTTTTTGCAGAGTTGTTCCACAGAACAACGTCAAGTTCATGGATGTCTGTAGGCGTCTTTTTGTGACCCCATTGTGGATCATTCCGTCTGATTCCGCATGTTTCGACCGATTTTGTGACCACTTTTTGACGTGATTCTGATAGCAATCAACCGTGATCATTGGTGAAAATTGATCGAACCGTGATTTCACTAGCTGGCCGATCATGCATTATCAGACAGCAATTCCACCCAATAGACAAGTAAAATTTTGAAATGGAAAGTTCCTGATATTTTCTTATGTTTAAGGATAAATTGAATAATATTATTATGATTTTATTACTGACTATCAGAATTGTAGTTTCGTTATAGCGCGGGTACACTATCGCAAAAATTACTCAGTCACGCAACTTTTCCCTTCGGCGTCTCGTTGCCGTGACTACTATACTCATGTTACTTGAATGTCAGGCTAATACTGTGCGTCATTGCAACTTTAAACTAACACAAAAGTATGAGGTAATCTGAAAGCTTCACCATCGCTGGTTGTTATGACGTACAAACTTCGAAACACGACCTGTAATTTGTATATTATATTCGTATTCTTTTCAGTCCGAGCCGAAGCCTAGGGCGCTGCAGCGCAATCGAATTGCGAATACTTTTCAGCTCTTTCTTACTCTTGTGTCCCCCTTTGTGCAGCAGGGTAAACTTGCACTCATTCCATTTTTTAGAACACATTCATTCACTAGTACTGCATTGAATAACCTGGTCAATCTCCCTATCATCTGCTGACCGCCATTCCTATACATTTCATATGGTATCCCATCTAAGCGCAGCAGCTTTACCATTCTTCAGACATCAGGGGCGGAACAGGGGGGAAGGGGGGGCCTGGGGGCCCGGGCCCCCCAATAATTTTTGTGGGTGGGCCTGGCCCTCCCAATAATACGAGGGGTCTGGAAATTTTAATTTTCTTATATTGATATTTTCTATGAAATTTTTTTCTACTGGCTTGAAAAAACTATACAAGAAAAATGCGAATATATGAATATAATATATTTTACACTATTCCATACTGTATTAAAAGTGATCCATTTTAAATTTGATCATATACTAGATATTTATGAGCACTGTTCGTTGTTCTTCAGACCGGATTTATACTATGGGAGACCCGGTGCAAGTTGAGGTGGAGCTGCCCCTTGATTAACAAGGCTTGGGGCAGGTTAAGCTGAGGCCCCTTTACCAAAAGAGGCCCAGGGCCATTAAGGTGGCTCAAAAAATATTTGAGCTGGGGCCTTTTACCAAAGGAGGCTAGGGGTAAGTTCACCTGGCCTGAGAGCCCCAGGTCCATCAAAGCATAGTTGTGGTTGAGATATGAAGTATATCCATAACCCATTTTTACGTACCTCTTCTTCCACAGCGGCCCCCCCCCCTCCCCAACAATGATCCAGAGGCAACCACCCCCAATGTCCTATTATAAGTCCGGTCCTGCCTACATATTCGCGCCTGACGAAGGATTTTCATGACCCATATGCATAACTAGCATGCAACTGACGTTTGAATTGCAAGACGATTTGCATATTATTTTCAATCCACTCATTGCCTGCTTTTAGCAAACGAGAATCTAAAGGCGTAAAAGTGATTTGAAACGAACGGCACACTCTTTTTTGCCTGGCTAATTTAGTCAGCCTTTATTATTCCAGGTCCAATTTTAGTTATTTACTAGACGACCCGTGACCCGTTGGGTCGTCATCACGATCGTCTTGTCTGCCTTTCGTGCCCATTTTGCTTCCTTCTCACCTGTAACTCATACTGATCTTTCTTCCATCTGTTCTTCTTTC
>LQNS02020120.1:15247382-15264971 GCA_001587735.2 Parhyale hawaiensis | reverse complement strand
GCGCTACATGCTACGTAAGGTGACTAATGACCCCATGACAACTCGTGCTGACCTTCAGAGTGAACTGGCGTCTCAGGGACTGCATGTCAGCAAGAAAACTATTGTTAATGAATTGAACCGTACTGGCATTCATTCTTGCACTCCTCGGAAAGCCCCTCTTCTTACAGCAAAACATGTTAAGAGCCGCTTAACATTTTCCAAAGACCACCTGGACAAAGGAAATGAGTTTTGGGAAGGGGTTATATGGTCTGACGAAACTAAACGAAGCTCGGCATGTATGGAGGAAACGTGGTACTGCCTATGACCCCAAGAACACCATCCCCACCGTGAAGCATAGAGGAAGCAGCATCATGGTGTGGGGTTGCTTTACTGCCCATGGTGTTAGGGATTTTCATATCATTGATGGCAAGATGAATAGTTTCATGTACATGGAGATATTAGAGAAAAAGATGCTTTCAAGTGCCAAAAAAATTCTACGAACTGCGCAGGTTGACCTTCCAACAAGACAACGACCCCAAGCATACTGCGAATTTAACGAAAAAATGGTTTCAAAAGAAGAAAATAAATGCTCTTTCATGGCCTAGCCAATCACCGGACCTTAATCCATTAGAAAATTTGTGGCGTCTTTTTAAAACTGGTGTGCACAAACTGTGTCAACAAAACCTTACTGAATTAAAGGTCATCTGCATGGAAGAATGGAGAAAAATACCATCAATTGAATGTGAAAAGTTAATTTCCAGCTATAACAATCGTCTCCATGCTGTTATTGCCAATAAAGGAGGTCATGCCACCAAGTACTAATGTCGTAATTTTTTTTTGGTTAAATACTTTTGTCCCTCATTACTTTTGCTTGTTAAATTTTCTTGTTATAAGTGCACATTTGACTGTTCTGTTTAAATATTCTATTATATGTTACATAAACTTCCTGTATTAATTATCCTGAAGCAGTCCAAAAATGTTTTAAAATACCTAAAAAATAGAGTTGTGCAAATACTTAGCCTATGTCTAGGCACTGTATGTGCACCCTCCAGCTCAGGGCGCCTCAGAACCGCTCTCTGCCCCATAAACTAGGCTGTTGGTATATTGGTGCTACCGATAGAGGTACTCTGCCAGGAGCGAACCACTGCAAATAAAGTAGTTGGAATGTTCCAATGTACACTTTTGCATTGGTGAGCGTAAGGCAGAGTACGTCGGGAGGCTTCTCTTTACCCAAATCCCGTAGATACATTCTGGGCTGACTTTTTGCTCGTTGTGTTGAATGACTCCTGGCGCCCTGAACCTGGTATATATAGCAAAGCTGAGGGGGTGCAGGGGTGAAGGGTCCTCAAAAAAGTCTTAAATTTCCCAATTTTGATTCCTGCACAGGAAGCGGGTTAACAATCAGATTTTGTCATGATACATCAAAATTAGACGACTACTACTACAAACTTATACTCTACACATAAGCAGGCTAAGTCAAATTTTGACTTATATATAGTTACATAATTATGTACACTTAAATATTGCAGTGTACATACTTGTCATTAAATAGTGTGACGACTCAACTATCCTCTTGATCTGGAGTCCCCTCGAATCGCGGGTCATTGTGCTACCGACAGAGGTACTCTGCCTTACGTTCACCACTACAAAAGTGTACATTGGAACATTCCAGCTATTCTTTGAATCAGTGTACAATTTTGTTCACCATTATAGAATCGAGGTAGAGACATGGGGAGTGAAAGTGATGAGAGTGCAGGTGTAAGCACTAGTGGCTGCAGTAGCTTGTCCGAAAACCGAAAAAAGTAAAAGCAAATGACGGAGAGGAGCCAGTACAGCATTAAGACTAAATTGGCTATTTATTATAGAGGATGCTCAAAGTGTATGTAGTAGTACAGTAGGCTAGTGTATGTGGTAGCTACGTAGTTAGGCCTATACGGGCGAGAAATGGAGACCAAGCTTAACCACCACTGCAAAATGGTAAATACTGTACTATAAAAGACTTTACTGTAACTATGTACTGTATTTACTTTTTTATGTTGTGAACTTTTTATATTACAGTACATACGCAATTTATCAAGGCATACTTATATCTGCCTAGTGCCTACTACTACAGTATGTGTTGGTGTACAATTATGAAAACTTTACAATATACCATACAGTACTGTATCTACTGTAACTTATGATAGGTACTGCACTCTAGAAGCCCTCGGATACAGCGGCATGTGCCGGTGTATTGGGATAACATTCCGTCGTATTGGAATATTTTTTCAAACTGGAATTTCCAATATAACGGAATAAAAATCTCCGAGGTGTTCGTTGTAGGGGGGTTTACTCTATGTACGCTGATTCTCCATTTCTCATGCCACGCAAAAGCAACACTCGAATTTTCATTGAAAAATGTGGCATAATTAAACACAATTTAAAAGTTACTAGCATTTTTAGGAGGTGTCTTATACGTATTGCCACCCCTTTAGTATACCGATTCTTAAAGCAATAACAGGGATTTTAGGAATCCTGTCAGTTACTACCAGCAATATGGTAAATATTGGCAGTGGGATGGTACAATATTGCCTGTGTTGTGGTAAAATATATTGGCAGTGATATAGGAAAATATTGGCAGTGATATGGTAAAATATTGAAAATGTGCAGAATGAGATCCAGCGGGAGCGTGGCGTGATCCTGCGAGAGATGCAGGAAGTGGAGGGCAACATGCAGGAGGTTGTGTTTGACCACCTGCACGCCATCGCCTTCCAGGGCACGCCCCTTGCTCAGACCATCCTGGGCCCTACTAAGAATATCCAGTGAGTTTTGTCTTTTAGCTTTGACTGAAATTACTTAGTTCCTGCAGCGCTTTAAAGCGTGGAATTAAATGCCACATTTCAATAACATTAATAGCTTTGAATGTTTTTAACATTTTTTTGCTTGTTTTTATCAAATGGAAGCTGGGTATATGACACTAGCTAGTTGATTAGTCTTAACTCTGATTGTGACTTTGCAATTTATCCATGTATATTCTGTCCAATTGTATGACTGAATTTTTGATTTTCATAGTTTATACTAGTGAAATGTAGGCCTATCCATAGGCATTGTATTTGTATGTAAGATTTCAAAATTTAGTCACACAATTCTAGAGAATGTGCGTGCATATTTTGCAAAGTCACAGCCCTAGTTATAACACTCCACTTACACATCCCTAATCAATGCAGCTGGCAATTCAGATTAAATTTTTTTCTTTTCTTCACTTTTGTGGTTGGGAGGCAGGTTCTTGTTGAATTTTAGCAGAAACATTTTGCTAAACAGGAATAAACAACAGAATTGGTCTAACGGATAGTGACAATTGGGACAACTCTCAACTGGCTCAAGAGGGTATGAAAATGGTTATCATGGTTGATCAAATGAAGTTAACTTGTTGCCCATCTAGTGGGTAAAATTAAAGTGACAACTGCACCCTCAACTAGGAAACATACACATACATGCATACCTACTGGTTAGTGCTGCAAATATAAGCTAACTTGTCCTAGAGGAGAAAGTAGACCTGTAGTCGATTAATGGGTTGGAAGAGTTATAGCGCCATCGATGGAATTTCCAACTACCTATCCCCCCCACGCTCTCATTTCTGGGCAAGGGAGGTGTCCCCACGGTAGCTGTGCATAGCATGCAAGGTTGCTCAATGGGCGCCACAAAAGACCGCTCGGTCCCGGCTCCTTTAGAACACCAGATAAGCACCTAAAGGCAGTCAGGGTCCTGAACCGTTTGATCATTCATTAGTGGATGCTTCACAATTGTCCCTGCCTTTCCTTTTGTGTATTTCAGTATCAAGGCTTACGCTAGGCATGAAGCATATAATAGTATTGATGATAATAAAAATGACTTATTTAGCTATATCAGTGCTAATAAACTTGGGTTCTTTGTATTTTTGTACACCCGATATTTAATTCTTTGTTCTCTGCTTCCTCCCTTTTTCCAAGTTGCTGTTGCCAAACATATTGCTCTTTTGTGGAAACACCCTTGTCAATGGTTTTCCTTTTTTTTTTTGACGTACTACTTGACCCTTCCGTTTTGTCTCGTGAAATACCATAGTTGTGTTTATTGGACTAAAGCCCCTCACGTATTGCATTTACACTCACTTTAGTATTTCTTCTGAGTGTTGCTTGTGGACTCTGCCATCAAAAAAGATGGCAAGTTAGCTATTTGCATCGACAGTTCCACGCCCTATCATTGTTCATTCTCATTGACGAGACTTCGTCTGTTAAGGGTACCTCAGACTGAGAGTCACTTGACTCAGAGTCAGGAGTCACAGAGGTAAGCTCCGCCCGCGGGCACCAAGACACGCCCGCTTTTGTGACACTCGAGTCACGTTTAGCGAGTCAAACGGGTTTCCGGCATGTTAAAAAAAATGACTCGTGAGTCTGAGTCTCAGTTGGCAACTCGCAGTCGTCGAGGGAAGTTTATGACGCTGGCTTGAAAAAAAAAGGAATCATTGACGATTGCAGGCAGTATCCCTGCCTATTGAACTTCAGAAGCAAGGAATGCAAAGATAGAGCACTAAACATGAATATTTTCTGTGACAGCAACTCGACGCTGGTTTGGTTTCTTTCCTCTTATTATTCAGACACTAGAAAATTTGTCGACCAATAATTTTATCTGTACATATTTACTATTGTTAACTTCCATATTAAAACAAAAGGCATCAGTACATCGCTGAAATGGGGTATGGAAATCATTCATAAATGCCCATAACAAATTGTTCTTTGTGTATGGGTTTCATTTCTTCTCCCCAGTGCTTACTACAGCAATAACGAAACCAGATACATTCTATCGTCAGACATGCCTTGTTCACTATGTGTTGTCGCTCCCGCCTCATAAATTGTTCCATGGAAACTTTCTTAATCTCAAGCTTGCCGCTGAAATACTTGTTTCGTATTGAAGTCAAGATTAAGAAAATGCTGATATAAATAACGGCAGAGTTGCATCCAACCCTGCACCTGCTTAGAACTGTGTCGCGCAGTACTGTCAGTTCTCTTTCAATGGCGGAACGAACTTGCTGGCGCAACTGTTGAAACGAGGGCATGGAAAATCTCGTATATATGTTTTAATAATTGTTGTTCTACCTGTTCGATGGAAAAGAAACCGTAACTGTATTTGTTTCGACGCCTAGACAGCCTGTCATGCATCCACACGCGATATTTTGTCAGTTTATTTTGACGCAGCAGCAAGTGCTACACTTTCATGTTATACTATAATAACATACGTTACGTGATTATACCACGGTGCATGTGAGCTAAAGCAAGTACAATGCTCTGGAGGACACGCTCATTATCAACACCCATTTTTAATCACTGCACCCTGAGCACTGAAAGGCAGGAACGCTTCGCATCCAAGATTCCCGTAGTGACTCCCAGTGTGAAAGCTCTTGAGTGACAAGACCCGCGAGTCTACGTTGTGGGAGGACCCACGCTACAAGGACGCTTGTGACTCCCGAGTCAAAGCAGTCTCAGTCAGAGGTGGCCTTTAGGCTACCTGATGTTCAATTTATACTAGCACATTAGCAGATGCGTTCGTTAATGTCGACTTCAAACAGACTGAGCATATCAGTCATCATCTTTGTCTTGCTGTTAAGACTATGCTTTATGAAACTAAAAAGAAAAGAAAACGACTATTCTATTTTAAATCTGGTATATTTGTGCATGCTACAGCACTCGTCAGAATGTTGCTACCACAATTTGAGTGATCACAAATTTCCGGCGAAAAAAGAATTACGTTTTGGAGATAAACCATGTTTTGCCAGATCTTTGCTACTACAGAAAGCCGTGAAGGGATGCCTTTAGGACATGCCAGAGCCCGCAGCTAACAATCAGTGTGCCGTGAGTACTCCTGGTGAAAATTCCACGGGGCGTTGCCGCCCCGTGCAGTCTCCGTTTGTGAGAAGTCGAGGGTGCTCATGTTTTGTTGGCTCTCAGTATACCGAAACCGAGGAATATATCACGTGAAACAGTTACCTACACGGGTTATAAATTTGAAGGCTGCTGGTTGCGCAATTACCGTAGGTAGGTAATTTATAAGTCGACTGGTGCTGGGCCCTCAGGGGTAGCTATATACTCTATTCTGACTGGCCCTTTCCCTGTCATAATACAGGTATATGGGCATCACAAACCCGGGGGCCATCTCGAGTGCTTTCTCCGCAGAGGATGTTGCAGCTAGCGGCAGTTGCTGCGGAGAAGGCTCTGTAAAATTAGGTAGATTCTTTATTTTTCCCTTTCTGTTCCGTGAGGTGGTCTGTCGATGGAGATAGCCTACCTAGTACGAGGGACTCCTCTAGTCTCTCTAGTGTGGATGACCACGTAAAGGGCCGTCCACTCGAATGTCTTTTTGCAGTGGCTCGTTCCGACAGAGTACCTCTGTCGGGTAGCACTACGATCTCACACTGTTGGCACTTGCCAGATCGTCTCCGCTCAGGGGGACAGTTGATAGTTGTCACACTTTCTATATTGACAGTTAGATACAGTACTCGATACTTTCTTTACCCTAGAGAGTCAGTGTGACAATGTAAGAATGAAAGTTTAAATCAATCGAATAACGGACACCTCTAGTAGTATTTTAAGATACGTCCGGATTTGATGTTTTAATTCTAATCCGGGACTTCACCAACCTGAATTCCTCACTGTCAGCAGGCGCCATCTTGGATTTGGCCAGATGCCCCTGCACACTCCGCCATAGCGTCAGTTTCAGACGACTCACGTCAGTGACGTGTGTGCTGCTCTCCTCTCATCTAGTCAGTGTACAGTGGCTCTCATTCTTAAAATTATATATTGCGGTTGAGAATTAGCGCTTAGCAAGGACTTTAATTCAAATACAGTAAAGAGAGCTACACTTAGAAATTTTTATTGAGTTTTTCTGATCTTGAAACTTAGTCTGTTTTTGGAGGTCCACTGTTGGACTTAGCCTCTTGCTAGTGCAATACTAGAAAACTTTGATTTCAATTAGTATTCTATTGAGTGTTTGAAAATATTTGGGAGTTGTGAATCATATTTGAGATTGTTTCTACAACATTTTTTTTAAACATTCGCTCCCTCCCTTTGGGGCGGAACGCCCGAGAAACTTCAGGCGTTCCGCTTTTTCAAGCTAAACAATATGCTGCACAGGGTGGGGTGCGCGCACTAACGCCGATCATTATTACTTGAAGAGGGTGTAGAAACAATGGTGCAATGTGTTTATGAACACAAGAAGTGCAAAAGAGCAAGAAAACTATTAGGGAAATGCCACTTTTCGTCGACACGCCATGATAAGTTAGCTACATATAACTCAGTCTCTTTTATTAGGTTTTTTTCAGTAAGACGTCTTCTGGATTTTATATTTTTTTTGGCCAAGCTTTCGACAATCTTTGCGAAAGTCGTTTTCAAGGCAAAAAAAAAAAAAAATTATAAAATCCATTAGACGTCTTACTGAAAAAAACCTAATAAATTATGTAACCTGGTTGTCAATTATTTTCATCAATAAGAAACTCAGTCTCTGTCTGGCACAAGTGTGTTGCTATACGCTCCAGCGACGTTAGCACGCGCTGTCGTAGTACAGCAGTATTGTCCGAAATAGCGATTTTTCGTGTTAGATTTGTTACTGCCGCAATTGATTGAACATGCAAAGTAGGCCAGTTCCAGTGTGCCGGTTTCCTTGTGCTTTGACTTAGGCCAGTGGTCTTATACCTTGGCCTGGCCTAGGCAGGTCAGGAAATTCAGAGTTGGAGCTGACCTTACGGTGTTAATTGTGTTGTGATTTACTTTGTGATGTGCTGTATTTTTACTTGTGCTTTTTTAATGAGGTGCAGTAATTTATGTAATTATTTTGTGCTCTTGTGAGAGGTAACACCTGAGGATGGCAATTATTAATCGCATATTAGCCCCTGATTTACCCATGTCAGAGGTGGCGATTCGTACTTCGATAAAGGAATCTGATTGGATGTTTTATATCATAAATACATTGTCACTCTTGTGCATCTCTTTAATGTGATTTGGCCTTGGAGGCGCTTGTAGGATCGTGCGGCATCTCTATGTTCGCATCCCTAGAGGGTCATGCACTCGACGACAGGTCCCCTGTGGACGATTTAGGATTGGTCGGTGCTTGTACCTCTTCTCTTGAACTCCCTGGGGGCGAACCCCCAGCCGCATGGCTACTGCCTTATGGTAGATTTTGTGTCGTTGCCCCGAGAGCTGCTTTTATCGTCTGTCAAGCGATCCTATTAAGGTGGTAATAAGTCCAAAATTGGCATACTGCACAAGGCAAGGGGTGTTTCCCGGCGTCCCCAGTCACATATTTGACGTTACGGGGAACGGTAATTCTGGGTTATTGAGGGGATATCGTCCGTAAACGTCACATAACTGAATGAATTTACTGGAAGCCTGCACCCCTCCCCCGAACTACGTTTCCTAACTCACTCCAATGTGTGTTCAGCTCCATGCACAGGGACGTCTTAGGACTTGTCCTGCACTTATACTATATGGCAGAGGAGAGCCGATGTCGAGATACGATGTTCCTACTCAAGCTTCCTAGCTGATAGCATCACTGTGGATTACCCCTTGGCAGAACCGGTGGTTAAATAGCATCACTGTGGATTACCCCTTGGCGGAACCTGTGGTTAAATTAATCATTTAATAATAACAACAGGTGGTGGGTCTACGAGTGGACTCGTCCTGATGCGTTGTTGTTTTCTTCCTGCCCTCGGGGGATATAGAATGAGCCATTGGGTTAGGTTAGTTACCTTCGTCCGTCCCATATTTTGGTGAGCAGCGCCCCCATGAAGACCCCATACATATATTACCTTGGCCTTAGCAGATCTTCGGGACATCTTTCCATTGTGCGCACATTGCTTCGCTTCATCTTCGTTCTCCTACTGATTATGCTTTATTCTTTTCTTCCTCTTGTGTGCCGACTTGTTGTTCCCGTGCGTGTTGACTCTTTCCTGGGCTCCACGTTTCTCTTGACAGTCTAATGCCTCGTCTTGTTTCCTCTCTTGGAATCACATTGTACTCGGTGGGTAGGGAAGCTTATACTAGAAAGTGCGAAATTTTTTGTCACCAAGTTAACGTCATTGACAGGTCAATCAGCCGAAATGATCTGGTGGACTACATCAGGACCCACTACACAGCCCCTCGTATGGTACTCGCCGGAGCTGGTGGTGTCGACCACGCCACTCTCGCCAACCTGGCTAAGGAACACTTCAAGGGACTTGCTGGTTCTGACACAGATATCCCTTCTCTACCTACCTACTGCCGGTACACTGGTCAGTTTACCTTTGCTTGCTTGTTGCTTTACCCTAAATGCTTAGGTTTTTTCAGACAAACATTTGAAACATGAATTAGAGTTCACATTTGGCGATGTGCATTTCGTCTTCGCTTGTTTAATGCCTTTGGTGACGAGTGTGCAAAAGTAATTTAGCATGGGGCGTGGAGTCGTAAACTAGACCGACCCGACTCCTAGGCTGAGTAGCCTAAGTAACAGACTCCCACCCCTTATATTCGAGGAACCGAACTGCTCAACATTAGCAGCATTGTGTTGTACTATCTACTTGCCAACTAAACTCAATACGGTCCAAATGTTAGCTGAAATATTTGTTGATTTTTGCAAGTACGGTATGTTTTTGCCATTTTGTTTATCTTTGCCTTTTGCTCCCTAACACTTTGAATGACTGTAAAATAAAATGACACTGGTCTAGAGTTGGAATCCGAGATTTAATTGCTGCTCCAACCCTTCAACGTCCGAGTCTCTATCACTACAATTCTACAACTTGCAGATAGCTATTTTACGGGCCGCTGCACCCGACACAGGAGCTCCTTGACCTACCTTAGCTTCAGCTATTGGTTTGGCATGTCTCTCTTTCCATGCCTACATTTTCCCTTCCCTTTTCGTAGTGTACTGACGGCCGTTAGTGTGTTATTTTTTTACTTACTCCTCCCATGTTTATGTTTCCATCATGTTTGTTGTCTTCGTTTTCAGCAGCAGCGTGGCACAGGTACCATCGGTGCACATGTTGTAAGGGAGATATCCAAGCCGCTTAAAGTTGAGCTTGTCGAACTTCAATCTGGGGTTCATTTCTCCCCTGCTGGGTTGGTGTCGGGGAGCAATCGCGACTTGACTAGGCTACGCTTGTGACAGCCAAGCTACTCTATGGGCACGTTCGTTTGGGCCCCAAAATTTAGTCTTCGAGGCTTGGCTTTTCCAAAACGTTGGGCAAAAGCTTTGGATTTATCGCTTTGAAACAAGTTGCAAGTGTTGAAGTAGCGCGAATACGTTGAGCTTGCTCAAAACTCCATTTTTCGAGAGCAAAAATGCGTTTCTCGAAGTCTTATGAGTAACCGATTGAAGGTTAGAGACTGAAACTCAATTTTAAAGCGGCGAAGCCAGACCACCTGCCTGAAGCTTCGAACAAGTAGAGCCTCGCACGTTTAATTTTGGCACCCAATCGAACTTGCCCTATTTGTATGAAAAATTACTTATTATAACTATGTGTTTGCCGTGGTGATAAGGTTGTAGTGTTGATCAGTACCCTAATAATGCCTGTGCAGGTTCGGAAGTGCGTGTGCGTGATGACGACATGCCGCTGGCTTACATGGCCATTGCAGTGCAAGGCTGTGGCTGGAACAACCCTGACAACATCCCGCTTATGATTGCTAACACCATTGTAGGCAATTGGGATCGCACTCATGGAGGTGGCATGAACACTGCTGTCAATCTCGCTAGGGTATGTTACTTTTGTATCATTAGCTAAGTTGCAGTCTTTTGGGGAAGTCACTTTTTCGCGTACAGCGGGTAACTTTAGGCAATGTAGTACCCTGGAAGGGAGGCTTCAGCATAGAACTGGATGTACCTACTAATAGTAATGATAATTTTACAATTGTATACTGAGAAGTGCTGCATGCTTAACAAAGAAAACTTCGGGAAAAGGGGACCAGGAAGCATTACACTTAGGGAATTTCTGCAGGGCAGTGGATGGTGTTCCACGTTACGTTATCTTTATGAATGTGGCGTTCCACCAGAGCCCGAGCCATATGAGGATTATTACCTCCGCCATGTCGGTTGTTTTCATCGCATTTGTCTGTGTGTCTGTGAATCTCTTTGTCTGTCTGTCATCAAGATAACTCGAAAAGTTATGAACGGATTTGGATGAAATTTACAGGGATTAAGTATGTTAGGAGGAACAGAGGATTCACTTTTGGTGAAGATCCGTAGATCCTTTGTTTGTTTGCCTCATTTTTTATTGAAGGCGCAATATGAGTGAAAACTATTTAACTGAAGTTTTATCAGTTCGTTGTCAGATCCACTTGGAGGAATAGATAGTCAAGTACAGTGTGGTCTATGGAATATCTTATTTTGTCTTTTGAACAAAACTGCGCGTCTACACAAATTGTTGATGAAATCTTAGCTCTCAAATAAGTAGACTGATGTGCCACTAGTGAAGTTTCAGATTTCTCTTGAAATTTAGAGTGAATTACAACTGAGAGGAGAACCCAATCCCTGGCATGGTGTCAAGTGATTAGGGCATTTAAAATTCCCAGAGTGTTCCCTGATTTCGCTCAACTCTCCCCGAGTGTCCGATCGTCTATTTTTTTTAAATAATTTGATTGAAAAAAATGGACTGGATGGCACTGAAACCGTTACCAATCACCCTCACAATATTAGGATTTGCTGCAAAATAGAGCTAGACAGTCGTCCACCTTACCTCGGCACTGCAGAACAAACTAGAGCACTCTGAGAGTGCATACCTTCGCCAGGTAAGGCAACGGTAACGAAGAATTCAAATTAGCATTGAAACCATGATATTCATTGTATCAAGTTCAAAATCTAATCATTTGTGCCTTTTGATAGTATTAACATACTCTGCAATTTTTTTTTTTTTTAAGATCCGCTCATAACTTTTAGAGTTATGCTGCTAACTAACATTATGACAAACTCAAATCAAACATACAAATGAACCAACCGATCTACATCAAAATTTAATCATTTATGTGTTTTAACATTACTAACAATTGTAAATTTCATAAAGATCCATTAAAAATTTTCTTAGTTATTCCCACCTGATGAGCAGGGGTACGGCGAAACGCGTCGTGGGTAACCAAATTTCTAATTGTGCTTCTCATCGTATTCAATAACAATAATAATTCTACTGAATAATCGAGATAAATTCGCCAAGAACCGGCGCGCTGCGACTGAGTTTTGCTCAGTAAGTAACCGTAGGTACTACTTAGCTTGTTCATCTTCTCGATCAGCTCGCTGTTCTCGAGCGCATTATTCCAGTGTGGAAACCTCGTTTGTGAATTCCAGGTTTCTGTTTCGGTACTCTATACAATATATATGTAGTATACATATGTTCTTTTGTTTGCTCCTTTGAATAGCCTGCTGCACGTCCACGAAAGCTTAAACTTAACTAGCTACACTCTGATAGAGTTCATTTGACCGAGAGGTTGAAATTCCATGTTCAATTTCGGCTTACTTCTCTCCAATTTCGGTGTACTTCTCTTCTTGCTATAGCAAAATAGCTTTGCATAGCCGAAGAAATATCAGAACTCTTAGTGAATATTTGTGAGCAGGCGTGCACGGAAGGCAACCTGGCCCACTCGTACCAGTCCTTCAACACCTGCTACAAAGACACCGGCCTCTGGGGCATCTACTTCGTCACTGAGAAGCTCAAGATCACTGTAAGTGTTGCGTTCCTTCTGACTTGCTGTTCCCAGGTGCTGATAATGTATGCATGATTTCTCCTTTGCCAAATAGGTCACATGTTCTTTCTTTTCGTACTCCGTGAGCATCGTTACCAGTGATTAATCGTTAATAAGTTGGTTTGGGGTGGCCAAGAATGACACACAGAATCGTGGAGCGTTGTACATTTTTAACGAGAACTAATATTTTGAACAGCCTCTAATTATAACCTGTAAATGCCCTAGTACACCCAACTGTATGGCCCCGAGGGGACCCTGTAGGTTACCTTAGCCAATAGTTATGTTTTCGGGACGGCTGTATTTCGTTCCCACTTTGCTTCCTTACCATCTCATACTCCTACTGATCTCTCTGCCAGCTGCTCCTCCTCTTCTTTCCCGACTTGCTGTTCCCATGCGCGTTGATCATGTGTGGGAACACCCTCGTGCATGGGTTCCACGTGTCTACTATGTCCCTCCTTTCTTCATCAGTGATTTCGCCTTTGTTGTGGAAACGGAGACTTGAACTTCTGAATATATTGATAATGCGTTTTTCCCTCTCTCTGCTCCTAGACTTGTTTACAGTTTGAATCTCCCTCCTCTCCAGGACTTGGTGTTCCAAATCCAGCACGAGTGGATGCGGCTGTGTGAGACCATTACAGATTTCGAGGTGGAGCGAGCCAAGAACATGCTGAGGACTAACATGCTGCTGCAGCTCGATGGCACTACGCCCATCTGTGAAGACATCGGCAGGCAGATCCTCTGCTACGGCCGCCGCATTCCCTTCAGCGAACTTGATGCCAGGATTGCTGTAAGTAATTACTTTATGATCAATGTTCTTCTCTTAACAAGTCTTTCCGAATATTAAGGTAAAATAAATTACTACAATTGCAATATCAATGTTGATTATTTCCGTTCCTGTCCATGATTCTGTCGAAAAAAAAAAAACTTTTCAGACAAGCTATTTCTACGAGGAACTTGTGGTTTAGTCGGTCTTTATAGCCAGGTTAAACTATGAGAATACTAGAACAACTTGTAACATTTTGCTTGCAGGCTGTTGATTCCGAGGTGGTACGAGAGGTCTGCACCAAGTACATCTATGACAAGTGCCCCGTACAGGTCGGCGTGGGACCCATTGAACAGATGAGGGACTACAATAACCTGCGCTCTGGCCTCTACTGGCTCAGGATTTAAAGAGACGCTCCTTAGTGCCGGCGCTTTACCATAGAGTGTGTATTTATTTGGAGTATCTTGGATGGAACTTAGTGTTGCGAGGATAGTTGCAACTGCATGGTATTTCCTAAATACCTACACTGCATCTGCGCCCCAGCTAAATTCCACTGCCCTCGTCATGTTCCTGCTTTACTGCAGTTTGTTATTACGGCATCTCTACTCTCTGTGAAATCGAATTTCAACGCACGAAAATAATTGAACATTTTAGTTCCCATGTGAAATGGCGTTTACCAGTTTTTAGCCCCGTTAAATTTTGAGCCTCTTGTGCTGTCAAATCTGCTTGTAATGAAAATTTCTGTAGAAACTTAAACTTGTTAAGGAGAGACCTACCTATAATTTTCATTCAAGGCATTGGTAATAATACAGAAAGATGAGAAATATCTGGATGAAACTAGAAGAATTCATCTGAAACTGGTTTATTTTATCTTAATAATTAACCGTTGTTTTGTTATTGATATCTGTTATAAGGCAGAAGCATTCAACTGAGCAAGCATTATCCTAGCATTCTTGTTCATGTACATTAACAGTGGGTCGTTGTAAATAGTGTCTAAAATCAACTTATTCAACAAATACAGCCTTTGTGATACACCTTGTTTCCATTACCTTTTTTCAGTACTGTTATATTCCCCCCCTCCGGGGGCATAGGGTTAGGTTCGCCCATCCTGTGTTATGGGGAGTAGCGCCTCCAGAGGGTTTGTGTAGGTTACCTTAGCCATTAGTTAGGCCTTCGGGACGTCTATCTTTCGTGCCTACTTGGCTTCTCTCCATTTTCCCATACGCGTTGATCCTGTGTGGGAACACCTTCGTGCATGGGTTCCCCATATTTCTATCGTTATACTGTATGTCCCTTGCTCCCTTGCTTCTTCCTTTGTTAGATCGCCATTGTTGTGGAGACGGAGGCTTTATAATAAAAGATAATAAAATACTGCCATTTTTAATTCGGGCCCATGTTTTCATTCTTCCTATTTTCAACCTCTGGCCACTATTGAATCGGCCGTAAAGTAATTCGCCCAGCCTGTGTTATGGAGAGTAGCGCCTTCCATAGGTCCCTGTAGATGCTTTAGCCTTGGCTTGGCTTTTGTGCCCACAGTCTTCGTCCTCGTGCATGGGTTCCACTTTCTCTAGACATACTGTATGTCCCTTCTTTCCTAGTGGGTAGGGAGACACATTTGGTAAAGAATAATTAAAGTAGCAAACTGTTTCTTTCGTACTCATTTTGCTTCTGTCCATGTTCATACTTCTACTGGTTGCCTTAGCCATTAGCGAGGCCTCCAGGGCCCTCAGATATATTCTGGCGGGCCCTATCCCTGCCACTATATATATGGGCCTCACGAACCCAGGGGCTGTCCCGAGTGCCTTCTCCGCAGGGGATGTTGCAGCTGGCCACAGTTCCGGCTGAGAAGGTTAGTTTGTTAGGTTATGTAAGTTCTCTTTTCAGATTGATGGGGTGGAGCATAGCCTTTTCATCGGCGCTTCGCAAAAATTACCACCACTTTATAAACAAACAATACTTCAATAGTCATTAAAAGTAAAAGCTTAAAAGTCATACTCTGCTCCTGGTCAGCTCATCACACCAGCCACAAGGTATCTTTATTGTTCAAAGTAAAGTTCCGCGAAGTGGCCGACCTATTCCGTGGGACTCCTACCTTCGCCCGTGCGGAGGGCCACGGAAGGGACCATCCGCATAGGCGCTTCTTTCTCTGTCTTCTTCTCTTTTCGTTTTTTGTCTCTTGTCCGGTGCCGTAAGGCAGAGCGCATTCGTTAGCCGAACCGTGTAGAGTTGGAAGTGCATGTGCTTTATGAATTTGAGTTCGCCGTCACTCACCGTTTTTCGTCAGAAATGCTGAAACAAAATATTTGCCCATCACTGTGATACGGCTAGCAAACCTTCCTAACCTTGAACCTAATTACCTAGGCCTTCGGAACGTCTGTCTTCCGTACCCACTTTGCTTGTTTCCGATTTCGTACTCGTACTGATGTTACCAGAGACGGGCAAGAGCGCTAACTAGGCTCAATTTGTATTCAATAAAAAATGTTTGCGGTAAAATTTGAAAGTTTGCGCTTGTGCTCCCATTTTCCGGGCTGCAGACAAGCGCAAATATTACCTTTTTTTGGCTGTTATAACATGAATTATCGACATACTAAATGTCCCTTGCTCTTCCCTCTGTGTGTGTGGGAACACCCTCGTGCATGGGTTCCACGTATCTATCGTCACACTATGTGTCCCTTGCATCTTCCTCTGTTAGATCGCCTTTGCTGTGGAGACGGAGACTTAAACTACTCAATATAATAATAATCTTCCCTCTGTGATATCGTTCCGCTCGGAAACGGAGGTTTAAACTTTGACTATAACTATGACATGAATTCTTTACAATACGTTTTGGGGATCTTGTACCAAGATACAGAATAAATTTTGCTCCCGCCTGATGTGAAACAACAGTTAATTTGTGTCGTGTGATAGCAGTGCTATTCAGGTACCGCTCACAAAAATGCATATATGCGCAACGTACGTATTTATGTACCTAATAGTAAACCTATTATGTATCGAATGAAATGAGTTTATAGCCTGTAAGAGAGATATTTGTAGGAAACCTATTCGTGCTCATTTCTTACTGACGCAGCTATCAGCATGCTAGAAGCTGATGCAGTAGCTTGGAGGTTGTCACGTTGCCGGTGTGTGTATGTTTTGAGTTTGCGCCGGTAAGCGCTCCACTCCACTGAAATGATAGTTTGATTTTGTTACTAGTGATAACTAGAGTTGCACTCGGAAAGCTCAAGCCGCTGCTAAAAAAACACAGTTCTTACCGAAAGAAGACTGGCAAGCGAACAAGGGAAGACTGACAATCACAGATCATCACCAAAATGGGACACTGTTTGTACCGTCAACTACCATCTACTGCCGTCAAATACAGAATTAAAAAGATAGAGTTATAATAGATTCTCGGCCATTTTAAAAGTACAATCTTACAAACAATACAACATGAGACAACTGTATAAACTCAGAGTGCAAAGAAAAAAATACACTTCTGCTGCACTATAAAACTTTTGAAAACTCTCTTTCTTCGAATGGATACGAGGTGTTATCTTCGAATGGATACGAGGTGTTATTACGATCGAGATTTTCTAGAATGCCTCAACTAATATTATAGCCGGTTAAATATTACTTGTAATTAATATCCTATTATAGCAGTATCCAATCGTGTTTGATATCCACATTCCTCTATTGCGGTATCGTATTGAAGTTAATCCTTTATCGTACTCCTCGTCGACAGATGACGATAGTAAAAACACTTCGTATATGAAGGAAAAGAGTTTTCGAAAGTTTTACCGTGCAGCAGAAGTGATTTTTTTTCTCATACTCTAAGTTTATACAGTTATCTCATTTTGTATTTTTTCTAAGATTGTAAATGGCTCTCAGAATCTATTCAACCTCTAGTTTTTCAATACTGTAGCTGATAGTAGTTGACGGTAATTAGTAGAGGCGCCAAAATTCAGTCGTTTGTTTCTCGTGACATTCTAGACATGTAAATGTAAAATTCATGTAAATATGGTAAATAATAAAATCATTTGTTTTCTCATAAGGTATTGTGGCCAACAAGATTAGGACACAGCGCCTGAGGTTTTCATGATTAAAACTAACTTAAGAATAATACTAAACACTAGCATCAGAGAGTTATACATAATTATGGTCTGC
>LQNS02020120.1:15170645-15202820 GCA_001587735.2 Parhyale hawaiensis | reverse complement strand
GTCGCTGTGTGGCGTACTCGCCACGGCTGTTCCGGCGCGCGGTCGCTGTGTGGCGTACTCGCCACGGCTGTTCTGGCGCGCGGTCGCTGTGTGGCGTACTCGCCACGGCTGTTCCGGCGCGCGGTCTGCCCCTTCCCCACTCCCGCATCCCCGTCAACTGGTGGGGGTCGATAACCTTGCGGAAAGACCCCCTTCTTGCCTAGCACTTATATTGTGTCCCCCTCCTTCCGCCCCCTCGCGTCTTCCTTTCTCTGCCTCCCGCTACTGTTGTCGTCGCTCGCGTTCTTCTGATCCGCGTAATAATTTTTCCTTTAATAAACTGTTACTGAACATGGCCGTATACACAGACTTTGGCTCCTGTTAGTGTTGTTTTATTTTGATCCGCGTAAATGTTCCTGTTCGTATCCTGTCGCAGAACGTAGCAGTTAGCATGCCTTGCCTCCTGCTACTGTTGTTGCTCTTATTGTGATCCGCGTAATGATAAGTTAGTTAGGTATTGTTTTTATCCTGTCGCACAATGCAGCTGTTTTTTTTATAGCAGACCTCACTGTTTTTTATACCGTACTAGAGGGCCCAGTCGTCAAAAATGACGGCAAAATTTTGTGATTGAGCTTTTTATTGTTCCGGTTCCCACTATAGGTTTTGCTGTATTATAGGTCTCATCCCTGCAGGCATTAGTGAAACGCAAGTTGTACAGCCATGAGTTTTGCGATAGCAAAATATCCCCTCTGCAAGATAAGGAGTGAATATCAGCTTGGAATTGATCAAGCGTCAAGTTACACTAAGAAACTAGAGCACTCTGAGAGCGCATACCTCCACCAAGTGAGGCAACGGTAGCAAAAAGTCAAATTGGCTCTGAAACCATGATTTTCTTTGTATCAACTCCAAAATCTAATCATTTGTGCCTTTTTATATTAATAACAGCTTGTTTAATTTTCTTGAAGATCCGTTCATACTTTTTGAGTTATACTGTTAACAAACGTTATGACAAACGTGAGTCAAACATACAAACGAACAAACCGATCTGCACCAAAATTTGATCATTTATGTCTTTTAACATTACTAACAACTCCTAAATTACATTACATTACTAAATTTCATAAAGATCCATTCATTATTTTTTGAGTTATTGTGCTAACAAGCATAAAATTAAAAACAGTGACAAACGAACGAACGCACAAACGGATCATTACCAAAATTTGGTTATATACTCTTCGTTATATACCTAACAACTCATGTCAATTTTATTAAAATCCATCCATAACTTTTTGGGTTATGGCATGGAGAAAAATGAGGCAGACAAACAAACAAACGGATAAACATATCTTTACCAAAAGTTAATCATCTGTTTCTCCGAACATACCCAACAATCCCTGCAAATTTCATCTAAATCGGTTCATAACATTTTGAGTTATCTTGGTGACAGACAGACAAATAGCCAGACAGACAAACACGACGAAAACATAACCTCCTTGGCGGAGGTAAATATAGTTCAATCAAAAGAATGTAAAAAGAATGCGATGTAAATTAATATAAAAAGGCGTCTGCTCAGCGTGAAGATTCAACTACTTCGATATCATTCAGCAATGAAAGCGGGGATCCAGAGAGGCTAAGGATCCGGAGGCCGGAGATCCAGAGCTATATTTGTCACCGGTACTCCAAGCGCTGAATTTGTATGGTATCTCAACTTGTTTTTCAGTACATGAATTTCATTTTATTAAACTCTTAACTGCGTGACAGAGAGACGGACCAACATTGGAGCAAGCAAAAGAGCAAGGGAGCAAGCAAGCAACCAACCAACAACTGTGTTTTAGTATATAAGGGATTCTACCTACCGTTATTTTGACGAACTGAATTGGAAGTCCGAGCTTTTTTCGCTCGTGGCAGCATCAAGCGAAGATCGTAGGTAGGTATGTCTGTCTCGATTTTGTCAGTTTAGTGATATTCATAAACTTTTCATTTGGACACTGTAGCGCTATGATGTAGCTTCAATATTAGTTGCCATTGTGTGTCGAACTTGATATTATTCTATATTTCTATGTAGGTAATTGGAAATACTGGGCGTGCGTGGGCTTATTTCTGAACATTCTAATATCAGCGGTAATCTCCGCCACAGATGCATGGCAACGCGAGTTATTTGCGAGCATTTCAGAGATTTTAAGGAAATAAACCACGAGAAGTCGCGGGTAGATGAAATTTTCAGTAAAAAATTAAACGTCACTTGTTACATGCATCAGGAATCAGGATTGCGGAGTCGGGTAGACAAAGTCCGACTCTGACTCCTAGGACAAGCGAGAATCCGACTGTCCCACAAAAAACTCTCACTCTTGTTGACTCGGTTCCGTAGTACGAATAGCATTTTCAGTGCATAGCTAACGTCCGCGAATGCAAATAGCTAGGAACTAAAGGGCTGATCAATAGGCTTCACTGGCTTGTGCTGTACCTGAAACTTTGCAGCTTGGAGAAGTCTGTGGAAGAACTGCGGCTCCTTGTTCCCCGGTTCTTATTCCTCTTCCCCCTGGATTCCATGTAGATGTTGAAAGTTTCGACGAACCCCAGACTGTTCGAAACAGGATCGATGTAGCTCTCCGAACCCTGTTTGCTATATGAGAAAAGCCCTTGTAGGAAGGTGGCGTAGCCAGCAGGTATAGTTAGCGTTCAGTTCGTAGTGTAATGATATTGTGCTAACATCAGATTTTATTTCAACAATTGTACCTTAGTTTTGAGTCGCAGAAACGCCTTACGAAGCTCCGAGATGGACTCCCGCACGGGGCTCTGGCCCTGCAGTTAGTGGACCCCGTTGCCATGCCGCCGGCTACATCCGTGCTTGGGTCAGCACTGCTGTGCTATACGTAACAGTAATGCGGCCACGTGCTTTGTATGAATTCAGGAAGTTACTGAACTGAATTTCCTGTTCAAAGAAGCTGTAGACAGTTCCGTCCTTCCTCGCCCTTTGTTATGCACTGACGTGCGTGTCAGTGACACGGAAATTTTCTTTGTCGGTTTCCGTCGGTAGATCTGCTCGTCGTCACAGTGCACCGCCGTGCTAATTCCTATGGTTGTGTAGCTACCTAGACAGGTGCCTATATACGTTCTGTCAGTCTCCTGCGTACAATTGCGGTTGCAAGGGTTGCGAGCGTCTTAAAAAAGCTTTGCTCTTGAACATTGTTTTAAATATATTGGTGGTAGCCGCGGTACACAACTGTCCATTATTATTTAGCGAACTTCAAATAATGTGTATGGTAGCTAAATGCCAGACTCGTCCATTAGTCAAAAGTTTTGTTATCGAATGGACGATTATCCTACTTTAGCTAATTTGTTCATGTTGAAAGTGAGACTAGGAAACTTTTGAAAACCTTTGCCGATTCACCAGGCCCTTACACCAGCTACAACACCAGTCACTATTACGTAAGTTAAGCGTTTACAAAGAATCCCATACTTTTTCCTGCAAGTCATGGAATAAGCTTGATAACTTCGACAAATCGCTCTCCAGTTGTCTCCTATACAGGTCTTGAAATTATCTAATGGGATTACCAGTTTTTTGTGCTGATAATTCACGCTTTGCAGATACCTTAAATGCGGACTCTGAACTAAAAGTTTGCTCCACTACAGACTTGTACTACACGGTTATGTCATTTCTGGATCGAGTCGGTTATACCATTCTGTACTACAAGCTATACACAGGATTTTCCCCTTAGCAATACAGTAGGACAAAGAAGCCTCGTAGTAAAATAACGCCCTAATATCAATGGAGTTTATTCTTTCGCTTAACGAATTCGTCATATTACATTGATCGGATGGCCGTGACGGTGACTGTAGACTGCCTTTATTCCACTTGAACCATTGCGGTAAACAATAATCATTATTGGCCGTTGAATGGCGGCACGAAGAAATTACCTCAATGAAAGCGACGCCTCCTCTACTCGTTATCTGGTTCTCGACTCAGTATTATCATTTTCTCTTCTTCGATTTTACTTCGACTCAATCTGAGCATTATGAGCTTTAAAACCATCGCTATGGGAAGGTGATAAATCCATTAAAACCATAATACAGAGACATTGAAACCGAAAAAAGTTCTGAACCGGGGATTTCCCATTACAGAGAAGCCGAGATACAGCGCCATCTGTAGGATATTCATTGTGGCAATATCTGACGCTCTATTTTGAGCGACTACAGCATGGTGTATTGAAGCTGCGTAGGTACGGTATAGTGTATGCAATAAAACACCTTCACGATTTACCATTTCGTTAGCTCTAGAAAACGTAGGGGAAACGTGTGCGGTAGAACTTGTCATATCAACACGGAGACCGTGTTTCTGCCTATGTTTTAGGAACCCCACTGCATAGTATCAATGATAGGCCTACCACTTAAATGCGCTTTAAAGGTGTGCAAAGATTATATTAAAAAAAATAATAGTAATGGTAAGACAACGGTCGCTTTACTGTTTTAGATTACCTACGCAATTTCTCCGAGGTACCTATCTAATGGTTCAGATCGGGAAGGAGGGACAAGAACAAAATGGTACCATTATAGCCTATAGAGGACTGAAGTTAGGTGGCGTACCCCTGTGGCTGGAATTGCTTCCAGCCTGAGTCATGCCTGGCTCGGCTCAGCTGGTACGGGCATCGCACCAGCTGCTGGTGCTGCTACACTTTCTCCAGCTGGTGGTGGTGGTGGTGACTGCGGTGATGGTGCTGTTGTCGGGGATGTTCAGATCTCTTCTGGTGCTACTGTCTCACCAACCCCCGTCTCTTAACCCTTTACCGACGGCTTTAAACATCAGTTTTCATAGGAGCAACAGTACCCTACTCGTAAGTGTTTCCAGTTTGCGTCCTTCACTCATTTTCTCTCGGCAAACTTTTACTAACTTAACCCTCTGCATTATAGCATTAACCTTTTAAGGTTCACCCAATTTTTTAGTAGAAGCCGAGTCCGTCGTGCATTGCCATGTTATGAGTCCCTTCTTTCTTCCTTTGTCCGATAGCCCTTGTGGTGCAAGCGGGGGCTTAACCAGTGTTGTCCAAACTGGGGTCCGCGTACCCCCATGGAGGTCCACAACAAAGACCATCAGAGTACTACCTTAGCCTACGTGAACTAACAAGGAACACACGCAAGCGAAACAAAGTAATTTCCTAGCATTTTGTTGTTAAATTACAGTATGTTTATCTGTGTAAAAATCTTGAATTTATTGACAAACACTCCTGCAATGCAGTCTATTCATAATTAATATACTATTTGCATGATTATCCTAAATAAAACGGAGTTGGGCCAGCCATGGTGTGGGAGAAGGTAATAAGGGGCACAACAGGCGGAAATGTTCGGACAACCCTGGCTTACACTATATATATATACTTTATAGTTTAGTAATAACACTACTGGGAGAGCCCTAACTTTCCCTTGGGCACCATAAACCTAACTAATTACCATGGCATATATCCGTAGGTGTATTGCTTGCCAAAAACAAAGTGGGCGTAAATAATCGTACAATGTAAAACCTTTTTTTTTTTTCAATTTTTCAAGATATAACATTAGTAGTAACTTGAGTAGGTACTGTTGCACGACTGCATAAAAATTTGGTGAAAATTGTTTCCTATTGCTTCACAATTTTGCGCCCCCTTTTTGTAAAACCGCCCGAACGACTTCGAGGGTTTTCACTCAGCATTTATTCAAATTTGACTTCTGACATTCGATAGCTAGCTACTCTTTCTAAGAGTAGAGCAGGCTTCACTCTCCAGAACAGATCAAAACTAATAATAAAGAGCATTAACATCGTGTAATGAGGAAAGCCATTCTTAATTTTCAGGGACAAAGCATCGCTAGGTCCCTGTCTCAGAAATGGCTGTCAAAACCATCAATGACGCAGCTAAAGGTTTCTGTACTGTGTGCGCTTTATCTGCATTGCGTGCATTCGATGGATTTTCGGTTTCTTGTATGTACTCTTTATCATTTTGATGATTATGAGCCTGCTGCACGCTGATTAAATTATCATCCGTAAAGATGAGGTTTCTAAGTGTACCTTCTATGATACGGTTCAGCTGCAGTCGACTACTGGAGAACCTCTCTTCAACTAGAGCTGTTGAACGAAGCTGTCGTTTTTACAGCATATATGAAGAAGTCCCTAGATCTCATCGACATGTCCTACACCTAGTCCTGGGCGATGTTTCTACTTATTTTACCACCATTCTCATGGCCTATTCGGTTTACGTCTGATTTTTCCCTACAGTTTTGGTAAGTTTCGGAGTGATGGAGATGCGGGGTCGTCCCAATCGAGATCTGTCTTCGGTCAACAAAGTTTCCTTGAAATGATCAGTCGTCCTCTTGACCAACATGCTGTTAATTGTAGCGTTTCTCCCGATTTTGAATATTTTGGATAGACACACTTCAACTCTAACGACATTGCCAATAGTTGATGGTTAAATGTGCTAAAGGTATGCTATTGCTAACTAGATTATAAACTGTGGATAGTATTCGCGTCATACTGTGAGTATATATATTATTAGTTCGTAACTACTATTTAAACACGTACCTAACAGGAATTATTCCCCACCCTGTATTTGTTGTAGGTAGGTAGCTTCATGCAGTTGGGTGGATGGGACTTCCTTTAATGTACCTAGCTCTAATGTGAACTTTTTGACACGTAACCGAGCAAGTGGCCAATTATGGCCACTCTAATACTACCTGTTCCTACGAGGCTATTTTTCGACCGCGCGGTAGAGGGTTACCCTAAACCTATGTTAATCGGGCCGTATTATTTTACCACATGGTTTCTTTGTCCTTTTGTCTTTCTGTAAAAAGAAGCTTGCTGTAAGAGAATATGGCTTGACTGCTGTAGGGTCAACCCCTCTCATCTTTCTTCCTGTAGACCTGTATAGGTACTCGGGATTGCAACGAACGTCATGGCTGGCTAGGCCAAGCTGCCCTACATTGGTACAAAGGCTTTTCCTGTAGGAATACTATGTATAAGAAAAAGAGTTTTTGTAACAAAATAACACAACCTGGTTAAAAGAGGGCTGCTTCATAAATAATAATCACGTAGCACACCTGCAACTCCTGCAATTCACAAGTCTGTAACTGTCTCGCGATTGGAGAGCAGCGCCGGCGTAACTGTTATACTTTTAACGGACTTCACAGTAACGAATTAGCGGAAAACCCCTCCAAAAGTGTGCGTTTGTCTTCGGGAGTTGTGAGTCCCTACCCGTTTTTATCATCTACAACGTACCTACCTAGCTTATATCGCGTCACAATTAATTTCAGAATGGTGGCGGAGGTGGTCTAGATCTTATATTTCGTGTGCGATAGTTCAAAGGTCAGTGCTCTTGTCGTTTCATTCCTGATGCTTGGGCTTGTTAAAGGGCAGTTGGCTACTCTAGACTTCGCATGCCATTTTGCGGAGGCAGTGCAATTGTTCTTGAAATTTATGCGCTTCCACTAACAGGTGCAGTGCCTGGTTGACCGTGCCGTGCGCTTCATTTTCCAGTGTAGGCTACCTACTATGTTTGTAAAAGTAGGCTGTATGATTGTAATTTACTTAATTAGGCTAGGCTATCTGTTATGAATAAATATAAAGTGTCAAGTGGATTTAAATTGGCAGTACGGCAAGAATAACCGTCAAATTCAAGTGATGCAAAAGTGACGGTCAACTTCAAGTGGGGCACAAGGGACCGTTGACTTGCAGTGGGCAAAAAGTAACCCTCAACAACTACAAGAGCAAAAGTGATAAGTGTACGTTAAAAGTGACTGTTTTTCCTGCTAAACTAAGGATAATTCATGCAAAACAGAAACTAGCAGTTAGTGAAGCTCTTTCTTTACAATAAAAGCAATTGTTGATGTTTCAGCTGTACGCCTCATGGTGGTCTCGAACCTTTTTTTTTTGCCTCTTTCGTATTCCCGTTTTCACTATAGGCGCACTTGACGGTAGGTAATAAATGTGGAAGTTTGTAGGCCTACTTGATAATTTTGAAGGACTGATACAGCTCAATGGGTATTGTATACACTTTAGAATTTTTGTTTATTCGATTTGGATCGCGTGTCACAAAAGCGATGCGAGAGCTTGGGTAGCAAATGACCTTTTGTGGACTGCCCAGATAACTTTGTGGCCACTCCGTACAGCTTTGTGGGCAGCCAGTTCAACTTTATGGCCTTTCTATGCTCACATTTTGTGAACATAGCTTGCAACTCTGTGGCTGTCTCGTACAACTTTGTGAACTGCTTGTACAATTTCATGGTCCTCTCGTACAACTTTGTGGTCATCTCGTACAACTTTGTGGTCATCTCGTACAACTTTGTGGTCATCTCGTACAACTTTGTGGTCATCTCGTACAACTTTATGCACTGCCCATACAACTTTGTGAATTAACTGTACAACTTTAGAGTGCATGTATTTGAAGCATTCACAGTTCGATTTCTTGGAACTATCGTCGTCGTTATTTTTTTTTACATACCAACGCCGCAAGTGAAGACATTGGATCTTCCGCATGGAGTGATCTCGAACCGGAGGTCGCCAGTCCAAGTTGCGGCAAGTCGTGCGCTGAATGCAATGTGTTGTCGACAACCGACACGTAGTTACGCTTTAATAAATATCCTTATTTTTCGGAACTTTCTTGGCATGTTTCCTGCCATCATTTTTCTCATGGAATTTACGGAATTGTTTGTAGTCGCACTCGAGAATTTAAAGTTGCAGAGTGGGATGGTTTGACTCCGACTCTTGGAACCAGTCAGAGACGGAATCCCAATTCCTTGCTTACTAAAATTTCCGATTCTCTGCTACTCCAACTTGGCAGCACTGCTAAATTACTGACCGTTTCTTCTGAGAACCTGTCGCTCGTATGCGACAACGTCATAACTCAACAATTTTTTTCAGGAGAGGAATTTTAAACTTTCAAAACGCTCTCAGTATTATAGATAGCTAAGACATTTTGGCGCTCTCTATAGCGGTCAATTTTTGAGCTACAGTTATGACACTGTTCCCGAAAAAATAAGTATTTGAAGATGACTATTTCTCTATCGATAACTCAAAAATCCAGCTTTTTGAGTTATGACGTCGTTGTCGCAAACGAGCGATGTACGCGTGCCGCTAATTTTACCGTATTAGCTGGAAGAAATTAAGACCATATTCTGTGGCAGGTCAGAAAAGCTCTAGTTAAGAGCACAAAAGCTGCATTTAAAAATTTTCGTCATAACAATAAATATTACCGTTGTACCCTATAGAGCTTGGGATTTTCTTTTTACGATATAACGGTTTCACAGCATTTTTTAACATCTGTACTGCGGGTCACTTGCTTTTCCGTATAGAAACGCTATTGCAGTATTTAGGGAGTCATCTTCCTTTCAAAGTTGATACTCCCGTAAATACTTGAATCCTTTGATATATGCGTCTGTGCTAATTTGAAAATACACTGTGTTTTGAGGAGAGACTTGTAAGTTATCAACTCGAAGAGAAATCCAAAGTTGCTTCGCTTATGTAATTTTTTCAGATTTTTCTGCTTCTCAAGAATTTTGTAAATCATTACGTCATAGTAAGTTAAGTGAGGCCCAGTCACACACAAGCAAACCTTACGATTCACGCATGGATTGCGCAGAAACTTTGAGTCGTGCGCGATTCATCGGTGCTGTGTGCAATTCATAAGTTTGTCTGACGTGGAGCATCAGTAGCTGTCAGTAGCCCTATCGTACAGCCGATCACGCTTAAACCACCTATGAAGTTGGCTTATGCGTGATTGTCAGTGGAGAAATTGAACATTTTGGCGGTGTGCGTGATCGAGAATCGCAGACGAATTGCGCATGAATTACGTACAAATTAATGACAATCAACACACAGATCACGAACTCGTAATAGAAATAATAACTGACTTACTTTCATGTCTAATAGTGTTGGCTGGAACGTTCCGATTCACAAGCATTATCTGCTACAGAAGTTGGTGTCTGCTTGGACCCGACGGCAGGCATACCTACATCTGTGCCCAGCTACCCCAAATTACCCGCTCTGCACCCGATGTTGGTTTGTAAATGGAAAAGAGCGGTATTCGCTTCAGCGCATCACCAGATCATGTATCTGTGGAACTCGGTACTTAATTGTCGCTTACTGCTGTGCTGACGCCGCGCTGCGAGGTGAGAAGGATTTTAGAATTCCATCTAGGAAATTTGGAGGTCCATGTGGCGTTCGTTAAGCTCGCCACTCGATGTGAATATCGATCGTTGATAAATGTCTTATTATGTTGAACAAAGTGCAATGATGCGTTATTATATAACATTTGAAAGTAGGTAGGTACTGTTTGCCAATATACAATCAGTGCCACGATAATAACTTTACTCCTATTTTCCCATTTTCCATGTTACAGATGTTTCAACTTTCCCATTTGTTTTGAAACTTTTCAAGCAGAAGTGTTGACGTACGGTATGGCAACACTTTCGCCGGAACTTCATTTGAATCCCTACAAGATTTCATGAGTTATTGCAATACACGTGATTATTTGGGGTGCCATTCTATAAGCTTTTGTAGAAATCTTTAAAAATGGGAAGGGCTAAAGGTTTGCCTGAGGCTGAAAAAGCACAAATGGTGGAAGATATTGCTAAAGGAACACCTGTTAAGGATATTGCTGTTTCAGTAGGCCGCCATGTTGACACGGTGAAGCGCTTTAGCCGACCCTCGGACTCTGGCGCTTGAAAGCTGTTACGTAGTACTCGGGATCTTCATAATGTGAAAATTGTTGAAGAAGCCGTGAAAAACCTCGGAACGTTATCTTTAGAGAAGTAAATCTCTCTGAAGTCTCGAAAACAAGATGCCGGTTGCTGAGAAACATGGGGAAAAGGGTTACATCTGAAAAACGACCTCCTTCTACGGCCAGGCGCAAGGATTCACGGCTGAAATCGGCTCGAAAGTATTTGTAGACAAACATGAAGATGGTACTTTTCACCGATGAATCAGGGTAACTCTGGATGGACCAGACAATTGGGGAAAAGGATGGGCTGGAAACGGCCAAGAGCGACTTACTCGTTTCCGTCGCAGCAGGGCGGAGGAGGAGTTATGATTTGGGCGGGAATTATTGGAGATGAACTTGTTGGTCCTGCGCGAGTGCCAGATAGAGGAAAAGTATCTTTTGTGGCTTATTGTCAGTTTTTTAGTCGTCCTTGCTTCCGTGCCACGATAATAGCTTTACTCCTATTTTTCAATGTTACGTATGTTTCAAATTTTCCGTTTGCTTTGTAACTTTTCAAGCAAAAGTGTTGACGTACGGTATGGCAACACTTTCACCGGAACTTCATTTGGTGGAACGTCATACAGCCATGGATGACGTTCCAATGCAAAAGCGTCGCAGGTTAATATTTCAACACAATGATGCACCGTGTCACTCTGCGAAGGTAACACAAGTGTTCTTGTCATCGTTAGGATTGAAATGTGAGCGTTTGATGGCTTGGGCGGCATGCTATCCTGACCTGAATCCTTACGAAAATATGTGGGGAATTCTGAAGCAGGCTATTTACAAGAATTTAAGGCTATGCACTTCAAAAGAAGACTTATGGACAGCTATCAAGACATCTGCAAGCGCTATTCCTCTTTCTGAACTAAAAAAAAAACTTGGCTAAATCTGTCGACAAGAGGACTAAACTTGTTTTCCAGAAAAAAGATTCGTATGTAAACTATTACAAAGTACTTCATTGTTTGATTGTATTATTGGACATTTTTGCTTGAATAAAACTTTGCATAGGCCTAATCATTCTTTTTTATTAAAAAGTTTTTAATAATGGCAATGAAAATCTATAAAAACTAATACCGTGGCACGCTTGGAAAGTGATCAAAACCTTCAAACTTTTCTTAAATTAGAACTACACATTAACAGGAGCTGAAAATTTCTGACAAAGTTTCATTTATAGTCCCAAACATACTATGAAAGTATTAGCTTTTGAACAGAGATAGTTTTAATTGTACGTTTCAAAATTTGACGCTATTATCGAAGCACGGGCTGTATTTTATTATCGAAGGTAGCTACTTCCAACAATCGTGAACCGAATTTGGAATGAACCTATATCTTTAAAACCGTACCTACCTCCTCGGCTGGCCCACCACCATTACATTTCTGCGACAAGTTTAAAGCCCACCAAACGTGCCCTCGACACACCGTACGTAGTACTCGGGTAAAATGACTAGGTACTGGTACGAACGCTACTCCGTCTAGGCCAATTCTCAGTGAGTTTATATTTTATGAGTTGCTATTCTAACCATCTTGTTAATCGAATTTCCAGTTAAAATGTTGGGCGTATCCCTTTTTATTTCGGTTAATCGAAGGTTTGCCGTGCAAACCGTCCTCGTTTTAACATGAGAGGAGGTTACTTGCAAACTCCTCGTTTTATTGATGGAAACTCGCATTAACGATTCGAGATACTTTTTTTCTGAAAGTGTTGTTGGTGTAGCTGCTTCAACACTGGATCAGGCTTATTCGTTGTCCTCCTTCCGTTGCCAAGTGGCGTTAAATGCAATTTTGCCAGCTAAATGTTGCCAAATGCACAATGCGTGCAGTTGTCGTCAAATGCGCTTTTAAGTGTCGTCAAATGCTCTATACGTGCCAAGTGTCGCGAAATGCCCTTTGCGCGCTACGTTTCGCGAAATTCCAAATGCCTTTGCGTGCTTGTTATCAAGTGACGCATAGCAACTTTTTCTGCGAGTCTCTGTGCGTTAACGCCTCGCTGTAACGATCATAGTGTGTACAGCGCCCTGACGTTAAAGCGGTGATTGACTATCCATTTGCTGCTAGGTTATAATCCGTCAGTACACTTGGTGAGCGTCATCAATGACATTTACATCATGGATTTCATTCTCACTGTTCCATTTAACTCGATTCGTTCACGCGAAGTGTTCCGAAGTGCGACTCTCGATATTGAGATACCGATGCTTGGGTTTTTTCCTCTTCAGCGGTGGCCAATATCGTCATGAATCGGTTTTAGACATTGTCTTCCATGCGCCACACTATAGCCATGTGAAGGCGGCTCGTGACAGTGACGCTCATCCTGTCAAATTCAATATTGGTAAATATAATTTTATTGTTCGGCGGTCAGGCTGTTCAACAAAATGCCGCTGCCCATTTTCGAAATTTCTTTAGCATTGAAATTTTAAAGTTAAAAATGTGCTGGACTCGTGCCTGCTATAATGGGCTGGCCAGCGCCGGTTGCACTATCGTCTCTCACGACGATTTTGCGTTCACGTAAGCTTCGCCTGCCGCCACTAAAATAAACACTACCTAGGCAAACCAAACCTAACCTCCTAACCTAACCCAACCTAACCTTACCTAACCCAATCAAACCTTACCTAACCTTGCCTAACGTTACCTAACGGTAAAAAATTAAACATAACCCAACTTAATCAGCGATACAGCGAGCAGCACGGCGCACGAACTTGAACGCCGCTCACGCGCACACGATCTGCGCGCACAAACGCGCACACATCTCCGTCGTGAGAGACGATAGTGCGCCCGGTTATTTTGTACCACCCTAGTTCGGTGCCCGCCGGCTTGGTCAGGCCCCACCGCGGTCAAGTCACTTTTGCTGACTTCGAACCTGACCTCAGTTCGAGTGAAATTTCAGTTGTGGTCTTTTAAAGTTCTGCATAGGGCCTAAATACTGTAGGCTAATTGCATCAGTAATCCAACCTAATTTTCTCAATAATACAATGTATAAACCAACGTAACCATAATCATTGTTAAACATAAACGTTCGGATTATTAACGTCTGTCATTAATGTTGTGCAAATGTAATGGCAAGAATTTTATGGTTTTGTAAGATGTAGCTACTTGTGAATAGAGAAAATTAACTTGTATATAGATACAGTCACCAAAAGACCTTTGGAGCAACAG
Source organism: Parhyale hawaiensis (assembly GCA_001587735.2). Taxonomy (NCBI): domain Eukaryota; kingdom Metazoa; phylum Arthropoda; class Malacostraca; order Amphipoda; family Hyalidae; genus Parhyale; species Parhyale hawaiensis. The sequence goes on along the minus strand of LQNS02020120.1, from coordinate 15,188,976 downwards.
TTCTTTATAAAAAAAAATAAAATGAAATCTGTCGAGTAAAGATATGCTTGAGGGCCCAAACGGTATAGCATTAAGAGCATAGTTTGCCACCCCCTCCCTCGCGGGCCATAGGATTAGGTTAGTTAGGTTTGTCCATCCTATGTTGCTAGGAACATCAACCCCAGCGGGGGGTGGGGGGGGGGGGGACTCGGATAGCTATAGGCCTTCGGAATGCAGTTTCTTCGTGCCCCCTTGGCCCCCTTCCACTTTCATACCCGTCTAATATTTCTGTTCGTCCTATTCTTTCCCCGAATTGCTCTCCCCATGAGCGCTGATCCTGTTTGGGAACGCCCTCGTGCAAGGGTTCCACGTTTCTGTCGACAAATGTGCTATATGTCCCTTGTGTCTTCCTGTGTGAGATCGCGTTTGTAGTGGAAACGGAGAGATGTTTTTTTTAGAAAATTACTTTGAACGAAGAGCCTTAGCATTATGAACAGAATACCTTTATGCAGAAAGACAAGTTTTGCTCGTCTCTATTTCTCCTCTTATTGCTCTCTTGCCCACTGTGGCAGCTCTCGTGGGCCCAGTATGGGGGCTCCCGGAAACTGTTTCATTGCTAGTTGTATCTAGCTTTGTTGTGGTGTAGGTGATTGTGGTCGTGGTGATGGTAGCGGCGGTAATGCTTTGGGTGATGGTGTGGTGGCGGTAATGGTGATGCTTTGGGTGATGGTGTGGTGGCGGTAATGGTGATGCTTTGGGTGATGGTGTGGTGGCGGTAATGGTTATGCTTTGGGTGATGGTGTGGTGGCGGTAATGGTGATGCTTTGGGTGATGGTGTGGTGGCGTTAATGGTGATGCAGGTGGCGGTATTGGTTAGTGTGCTTGTTTTTTTGTTGCAGCTGTAGCTAGTTGGGTTTGTGGGTGCCGTTACGTGCAGTGGTAGTGGAGTTGGCGCTGTTTGAGCGACCCGTCGCGTGTTGTTAGAACGTTAAATAAATATCTGCACTTCAGTTCGAATTTTTTTTTGTGTGGATTTGTCTCAGCTAGGCGCGTGTTTCCTCGGTGTGAAGATTTTATTGGTTTTTATTTTTCTAGAATGTCCGCGTCGTCAATTATGGTCAATGAATTTGTGATGACGCTTCGTCACTGATCAGACTTTCATTGCTGGCATGTTTGTGAAGGATTCGCTACAACTGCGAACGCAAATGAAGAGTGTGAGCGCTTTAAGTTTCAGTTAATGTGAGTTGCACACGTCTTCTTTCCCTTATGTGACACGCAAAAAAATGAGTTTTTATTAGCGAGCAGCGAAGCATCACTGAATTTCTCATTTCTACATCAGCGAATTTACAGTGCGCAAATTGAACCGATGATCAACGAAGCAAAGAGTAAGCTATTCTTCAGAGGAGCGAAGGACAGAGCGATTTCATTGTACACGGTTATTATGTTTCTCCGAGAAATGTTTTCTTATGAGACAGCTCTTTCGGCAGAGAACGATGTTACGTCGGATGTGATATCGTAGCGTACAGTGATGCGCTGTGTTACTTTAATTTTTGAGTGACATTTGGCTGCCTGATTATTGAGATTTATTTCACTGCATGCCAACGAACGGCAAGGAGGGATCGTACTATACTAAAGAAACCGAAACGGAAAGAAAAACTCGATAAACAACAGTGGAATGACATCATTCTTAGGTAATCAAATGAGAAAGTAGTGTCAATGGAGGATCATCCATAGCATATTCTTTTCCGTCATTTTTGATGGCGGGTTATACTAGTAAATACCTAGTTTTGGTTATAATGTTTTTCTTTCCTTCCATCCCGCCGAAACTTCATAGATGGATGACAAAGAAAATCAGTCGTGTCGTATATTATTTTGTTTTATTTTTTCGCAGCACCCAGCCGTGTCCTGGAAACTCATTCATGTTTTTTTCGCTCGCATTATTGTTCATTTGAACGCAGATCCTTGGCACACACTGCTGATTTTTTCATTTTTCTTTTAATCTCGCGTGTGTTAGGACTACAATTGTTCAGTCTAGTGGTGATAATAATAGCACCTGTGTGGCTGGCACACCTGGTTTTTTTTTGCCTCACTGATTCCGAAGCTACATGATTTCAGACAGACGCTATCGGTACCTACCAACTCGTGATTTCAAGCAAATCTGCATGCAAACATATTTATTCTACGGTATGCATAATATACGACGGTTGTTATCACAACACTGTGATCATGATACCTAGGATTAGTGAAGGGTTACCTATAGAAGAACCGTGTTCGCTCTTCCCAAACTTTAACGCCGCCATGTCTCTGAACTTTGAACTTGGCGTGCTGCTGATAAACAGGACGCACCCGAACAGGTCATGTTTAGCTTGATTGATATATAGTTTCCTCTTGCATTGCTTGATGCACCGAGAGTGTGTACCTAATTGCTGTGTGCTTGGCAGGAATACTTCTCCTGCACGGTGGAATTGTTTTCGCCCAGGGGCGAGCTTCTCCATTTGTAATATCTACAGACTCCAGCGTGCGGCCCAGTACTGATCAGTATTATGAGGAACGGATATTTTGAATGTGTAAACAGATGAAGCAGAAAATTAACATGATTATTTTCTCCAAATGATGAAAATGAAATGCTCCAAAGTGTCTCTTCTCTACTTTCGAAGAAAGTAGAAGACCAAGAAGAAAGCTTCTTGGTCGCATTTCTCTTTCACGGGGTAAATAAACACCCGCGCATTGGCTGAAACACTGCAGTTACAGTATTGTTTCATTTTATTTGCTGAGATGCCTAAGCTTGAATATAGCAAAACTATACAGGAACTGGACATTTATGTTAGTGAAAGCACATTGATTCGCTGAAGCGCAGTAGTAGGTAGATCTACAAAATCTTCTCAGGAGGTAGATATGATGATTGTGTAGCCACTAAAGCGCCGTGATTGCCTGGCCCATAGACATAGATGCGGCAAAACATCTGAAGAACTAGATTTTTCTGCGTCTGTACTCGTGGCGTCTTGTTGCGCTGAAATACAGAAATATCTTGAAAAATGTCTCAGGAACTGGATTTTTTCCTGTATCAGCTTCAGATACTCACCGTCTTCTCCACCACTTATGCTCGTTTGTTGGAAAAAATAAAACTGATGTTGGCTTATTATGTGGCTTACCTGATTTTCAGGTGTAATGTGTTGGGCGCCTATTCTACCTGAACCGAACCTGCGTTAAAAACAGACTCGTGCGCTGTATAGGAAAGCAATGGCATTGGAACATTAGATTAGATAGGCGGCAGTAGACGAACCAAGAGGCCCATTCCCAAAGAGACACCGGACTTACCCTGTATGAGCTAATGCCATTATGTTAGTAGGATGTAGAGGACTGGGGAAACAAGAGAAGAAAATTGGAAGACGAAAGAAAAAAGAAGGGGAAGAGGAATCACAGCCAAAGAGATGATCATGAATGCACGCAAGCATGATTGATAGCCGCTGGTAGCTATGCGGAGCTTGAAAATATAGATCATTGTAGAAGACTTATAAATAGTTCATACGATCCGGTTTTCATTGATAACTTTGTTACTTCTAAGTCTTTTACAACGATGAATTATTCACATCTTCTACAATGACGTAAATAATTCATACGATCCTATTTTTATAGGTAACATTATTACTTCTAATTTATTTCTAGGGGCAGCGTAGTTACCCATGCTTCCAGGGATCACACGCCTTATAGAATAGTGTTTCAACACCAATGCTTCCTTGCCATCACTGCACGCTTTTAATATTCACCTAGTCCTACCTACCCTGAACTAACGTTACCTGCTGTCTACTAACCTAGCCTCTTCTCATATATGTAATCTAACATGTTTTAACCTAATCTACCCCGCCCGCCGAAGCAAACCTACTATAGGTACCGGGACCAAAGAAAGTGCGCGTGCAATTGTGAACCGTGAAGCCTATTGCCTGCACGTGATGACGTCGTCGCGGGCTCTGACGGTGACGTAACTAACGTTTTGTGACGTCACCAGCAGCCCATAACTGTGGCAGCTGATCAATACACGCACACCCGCGCACTGTACCGGCTCTGGCCCCGCCGACGCACGCTGCTTCTGGTATTTTATATCTGTCTGGGGATATTTGAGTTTATTGCTTGTTTACGGGCATTGCAGCGTTATCGCTTGGAAGCGTTTTGACCTTATCGGTTACCTTGGAGCGTTGTGACCTTATAGGTTGATTTGGAGCATTGTGACCTTATCGGTAACCTTGGAGCGTTGTGACCTTATCGGTTACCTTGTAGCGTTGTGACCTTATTGATTGTTTTGGAGCATTGTGACCTTATCAGTTACCTTGGAGCGTTGTGACATCGGTTGATTTGGAGCATTGTGACCTTATCTGTAACCTTGGAGCGTTGTGACCTTATCGGTTACCTTGTAGCGTTGTGACCTTATCGGTTACCTTGTAGCGTTATGACCTGATTTGTTGCCTTGCGTGTTGTCTTCTTATCGGCTGCTTCGGAGTATTTTTACCTTATCAGTTGCCTTGGCTCACTGTGACCTTGTCGGTTGCGTAGGAGTAACTCACCCGATTAACAGCTGAAGGCATTAAAACATACTTTGTGCATGGTATGAGTAGTGCTATTCTAACGAGAAGTCAGACAGGGACAGCTGCCTGTCTATAGAAGTCAGAGGCACTATCTCGCAACTCCGCAGCTCTGAACACTGTACTGCCTGCTGTGACAACAGTGCCATTTCATGTAGTAGACTAGGTACCGTTATATGTTGTACCTAGCGGCCGAATAAAGTTTGACTCCCTGATCCAGCCCGTGTCCGACTCCGACTAGTATTCTAAAGATAGTATGTTCATTTTCACCGACTGCTTGGATCCCCAAAACCTCGGCTCGTTCAATTCCAGAACCTTCGGCTTCGTGGATGCCTTAAAGTTCAGAGAACTTCAGACTCCGATTTTCAACAGAATAGGCCTATTTTCACGCACTCCCCGACTCTTGGGACCAGCGACTGTTAACTTGCCACTCTGCAACCCCTGCATGGTGCGTAGCAGTCTCACAGTAGCAACTCGCACAGTAGCCCGCATGTTTCTGGTTCAGTATGGCTGTTACTCCCTCTCCCTCTCTCATGACCTGCGGCGGCGCCCCCATTCAGACCATTTTTCTCTGCTTTCATTTTTACTTTGTTTTGATTGCGTAACTGACGATGTGTCAGGAGAGATGGTGTCTGTCCTTTCGTCCTTGTGATATCATAGCTGCTCCGTATGGCAACCGCTGTGCGGCTGTTCCTCCCGTAACTGCTGATGAGTGCATATAGAAAAAGTAGGAAATGTACGTTCGTCCATTTTATCTTTGTGCTTCTAACTTCCTCTGTGTGTTGTCACTTGTAACGTGCCAAAGTTTTAAGGAAGTTGCGGGCTGTGGATCCCTAAATATCTCCGCCGAGGAGGTTATGTAATTGTCGTGTTTGTCTGTCACCAAGATTGCCTACTTAAAGGGTTTTGAATGAATCTTTACGAAATCTACAGGGATTGTTAGGTTTGTTAACAGTAACAGATGATTTACGTTTGGTGCAAATCCGTGCATCCGTTTGTTTGTCTATTTTTCTGCCTATTTTTTTTTTTAGTAGGCTACCGTAACCAAAAAGTTATGGACGGATTTTCATGCAATTTATATGAGTTGCTTGGTATATTACGAAGAGCAAATGACCAAATTTTGTGATGATCTGTGTGTGCGTTCGCTTGTCGTTGGGTTTGATTGTATGCTTATTAGTACAACAACCCATAATGTTATTGATGGATCTTTATGAAATTTGCGGGAATTGTTAGCTAGTGATGTGAAACGACATAGATGATGATGATCGGTTCGTCTGTTTGACTTTTGTCTTGTTCGTTAGCAGCGTACAAAACTCAAAAAATTATGAACAGATCATCAAGAAAATTACAGAAACTGTTAATAACCATCAAAAGGCACAAATAGTTGGATTTTGGGGTTGATAGTAAACTTGATACAAAGAAAATCATGGCTTCAGAACCAATTTCAACTTTTCGTTTCCATTGCCTTGCTTGGCGGAGTTATGAACTCTCAATGTGCTCTCTAGCTTCCCCTGTGTCTTATATACCCATAATATTGCCGGGTTTGGGTCCTGGTAGGCTACCCATAGTTTTTTTCTGTCGTTCATCCCATAATAATCATAATTTTACGTGTTCCTGTCCCTCGTGCCTGAAGCTTCCTCTTTGTCTTATATCTCGTAATTCTAAACCTTTTAAAAATAATAATGTTAATATTACCTAATGGATTCACAAGAGCCACATTGGCCGTACCGTACATTCAACGGAGACCCGACCCCATCCAACTGCTGCCGACGTGTCCTCAACAAAACTGTATTATGTAATTTTTGCTTTTCATACATGACACATTGTCCAAAGATATGCGTTTTGTGCTCGTTTTTTTTAACAAAGAGGGCTTATCGTCCAAAGAAATAGTTATGTAGAGAAAACATGGCATCAAGAGCTACAGTTTTCAAAATTTTTAATCTGTTGTTTTAACGTCACCTGACCGACCAGAAATATCAAATGAACGCCAAGATCGGATCTTTATTAGGTCTCTGCTAAAGAATAACATAGCCAGGGGCCCACAACTTGTTGAGGAGTGGAAAAATGCAGGAGTGAGCGCAGCGTCTCACGTCGTGAGGCGAAGACTTTTTGATAAGGGTCTCCATCTCCAATTCAGGAGACCTGCGAAGAAGCTTCTGCTCTTCCAAAAGAAAGTGACAGACTTAGTTTTGTTAAAAGAAAAGGGAAGTGAGCTGCTGCTGCTCAAGATTAGAACAAAGTAATATTTCCTGATGAGGCTCCAGTTCACACATTCGGAGTATGAAGAAGTTGTCTTGTACGAAGAAATAGAGAAAACTCTCTGGATGCTCAATGCCTGTGACGTATCCACAGTGAAACCTCCGGATGCATTGCATGCCTGGGGATGCTGTTCACGCAAAGGAGCTGGTTGTGCGTTGACGGTTTTGTCAAAGAACACCTACCTACCGTACATGAACTCGCAAATGTAACGAGCCGTTCTACAGGAGCGTCTTGTTTCAACAGCTTGAAGGAAGAAGGTCATTATAACTATTGAGTAATGAGTGGACTCCTTTAATGTTGTGTCTTTTTTCTAGACTTTTATTAATAAAACATATATTGGAATGATTGTCAGTGTGTTTCTTCTTGTCAATGAAGACTCGTAATCATCATAATATGCATGGGGTTTTTATGGCAACCAGAAATATGAGTCTCCATCATTTTGGCCATTAGAGTATGTGCGGACTAGACTCATTTATCGTTGTTTCGACTCACAGATAGTGTGGCTCTTATGAAAAGCGGAGTTTAGTGCAGGCGTTTTTGGGTTACCTATGACGGTTAAGACCCCGAAGGAACTTCATTTCTAATAGGAATTGCTCTTTGATTCAGGGTTGCGAAGTCGAATGAACGGAGTTCAACTCATGGGTCCAGCCAATGTCAGACTCCTGGATTTTCAAAATATCCGACTCCTACCGACTCTGATTGTATGTCTTCACAAAATAGGCCGATTGTATGGACTGCGATTCCTGGGACTAGCAATGTTCGACTCGAACTTTTGACTCCCCGAGTCCGTGACTCCTCCTCCCTCCCCTCCCCCCCCCGCCCTAAAAAAAGGCCCAATTCCTCCGACTCCGACTCGGCGACCCTGCTTTAACGACTGTTCCAAATGTCGCTATAGTGGATGTTACTGGGCTAATGAGCTTGGCGTCCCGTGCGTGCCATCACGAGGTGTCAACAGTGAGCCAGCACAGCAGCAGCAGCCAATATCGGCGCATCTGCGTGTATGCGCGGCTGCCGAGCTGAACCGACCCCGCTGTGTGGTGACCCTGTCGTCCTCACATACAATTTTCTCGTTTGGCTATGCCTGCAGTGAACGAACGCTGTGCCGCCATTGTCGTACTGGACAGTTATTGGAAACTCCTAAATGTATTTTATGTGCGTAACTGAGTTTACTGGAACGAGATACGATACATTATTGTGAAAAAGAAGGTACCTATAATAGAGTAGGCCTGAAGCTGTATGAGCTGTACTGGCAGGTCTCTATTTACTCAGCCTATTATTTTGTTTTCTTTGGGCTGGAGGAAGCGAGTAAAATAGGCGGCTGGCGTATGTAATGTGTGGCCTGTCTGAGAGTCGGGTATATAATAGCGGTGCCGGTAAGTTTGGTTATAGGCACCTATTTTAGGTGAACAGAGTCGATGCTAACCTATTTTCAACTAACATAACACTTTAAGGTAGGTCACATGCCTACCGCCTGCAGTAGGAAGATCATTAGTATAAAGAGCCCAGATATAAGTCCACTTACGGACCAAAATAGTGATGCCCACCCTGACACACTGTGCCACTTGGCGTCGATCCCGTGTCAACTAACTAATGAGGGAATTTAGCTCCTTTATGCCACTTATGGTCACACCGAGCGTACGTATTTCGTTGTTTGTATTCTCCATTATTTACCGCTTGTTGTACCGCCCGTAGGAATAAAACATGGCTGCCGTTGTGCTATTCTATGTTGCCTGTTGTGGTGCCACCCGCAGGAGCAACACAGCACAGTAGTCGCTATTCTATTCTATGCCATACCGTACGTCATACGACTCGTTCATTCGTTCAGCTATTGCCACTATGTTGTAGAAAAGGATGAACTCAATATCCCCTGAACCCGTTAATTAAGGAACTAACCGGAGGATATTCATCCAGCTGGTGTCTAGTGTTTGTACGTTATTCGTACCAGATTGAAATATATATGAATGAAAAGAGATACCTCAAGAGTTTAATGGGGACGGTGAAGTGGTAATGACGTCAACTACCTGATCTCTTAGGTACCCTGTGGCCGCTACTGCTGGTACCGTACACAAGGGTTTTGGAACTGCCTTGCTGTTGGAGCTCCTTAATGCACGGCTCCTAAAACTTTTAACTTAACTCCTGAAATTTCTATGTTAATTTTCTGGCCTTCTTCAGGCAGTCAATAGGGTCCCAGTGTTAACTTGGGCTTCTCCGTTTCTCTTTGGAGGAAATTAGCAGTCGATTTACTGAAGGGAGTCTTACTCGCGCCTGATGGTATCTAAATGCTTAGACGGTAAAGTTGTTGCATCGTAGCTACACTCAATCTCCATCATTTGTGGGCGGGAGTTGAAGATTGACCGAAGACGCTTTTAATTGTGCGCGGTCGTATACTGCTATGTGATGTAGATGCAGTGATTTTGATATTACCACGTGTGGCGTCCATTCATATCTTAATGCAATGCGTCATTGCTCCGTAAGTAACCAGTTTGAAGTTGTTAACATTCGAACATTTTCAGAACGATCTGAGTGTTAATGGTTAGGTGGGGCATAATGTTGGAAAGATTTACCGAACTTATGCAATCAATGCTATTTTTTGGCCTGGATGCTTTCGACCATTCTGTCATTACACCTGGTGACGGAGTTAACCCTAAAGCGAGAAATCAATGCGGATAGCACTGGTTGAAACGTCAATTAAAAAAAAAAATAAAACTTGGTTTCCCATAAGAGCAGCATTGTTTTAGACATCCATCGAAGTCGACACACGGCGATGTAGGGTTAAGTTCGGGAAGGGAGTTTCCATATCACATAGCTATCATTCCCTGCACAGCTGTTCCCGGCCGTGCCAGGATCTGTACGGCAACGGGGGGCTCGGGGGGCAGGATGACTCACAGAGTAAGGACGCTACGCACTCGAATAAAATTGTTAAATGCGCTTATCCTCGAATGCTACAGGGTCGCCATCTACAGTTTCTTCCATGTACGGTACATGAGACACATCTCCCTAAGAATTTATGGTAGGGTTGTACCTAAATACCAAACATTAGGCGACTCATTCAGGACTGTGTTATGTTTCTAATATTTCTTATTGCTGTTATTTTTGTTGGTTTATATTATTTTTTAGTACAGGTATTGGCTTAACCCCGCTACACTCTTAGCGAGTAATCCCAACAGTGATTCATAATGTTTCTTTAGCATACTGCATATCAGTTTATTTTCCTCTTTTTGAAATGGCTAGTTTTGGAACTGCAAGAGAGGCCCAACTAACATGCTGCCTACATAACATTTGCATAGCTAACTCTTAGCGAGCCTCGTCATCAGGTGTGGGCAGAAATTTATTTCTTCAACGAAGCTCCATTTAATCCGCTCTCCTTGGTTCTGTTCTAAAAATTTTTTTTTTCTTTGCCTTCATTGATCGATCTACTCCATTTGCACATTGTGAACTCTGAAAATATTGGCAGTGGGTTACAATTTATTATCCATGCTACCGCGTAAAGGTACATTTAGTTGTCTTCAGTGCTTCGATTTTGAAAGAAGACCATTAGGCTAGTATGCTTACGGCCCTCTTACCTCTCAGCAGATGCCATTTCTCCCGTCTAATCCTTCTCATCGGTTTGGAGAGACAAGCAAGCAACAAAACTGTTTCACCACATACATAGGTAGTGGTATAATATCTGTGTCAGTGTATAACCTTCAAACCGGGGAATAACTGATGAGTGCGTGCGTATACGACGCGACTTTTTCAGCGTCGGAAATAACCAAAGCGCTTCTGTGGAGTGCAGTGAAGCGTGTCCATATACCTCCGTCTCTTGCCTTGTTATCCTTGACGCCGACAGCAGCTGTGCGCTCTGTTGCACTTCTTGTAGATTTTTGCAGTTTCAACCCCGCCACGTCCCATCATGAGGTTGATTGTCAGGGCTCGGAGTCGCGTGGACCAAATTCTTCTTCCACTCGTGTTTCCAGCCTATGTCCAACTCCAATTATTACCAAACAAGGGCCCTTCTCTCCGGCTCCTGTCCCCTCAAATTGTTCGACTTTAGCTCTGCAACCGGCAAATTTCGCGGGAGTATAGCACTATGTGAAATGTGACCACGGGTTAAAGGGTTGCGGTGTTTCTTTAACTTGCAGGCGAGTCGCTCCTGCTGTAGGTTAGCCTACTCGTTTGGTTGGACTTCTATTCTCTATTAACTGATTTTTTTAGTGCTTTACTGACATCTTTTCATGATTGCTGAAACGGACTCTTCAGGAATCTGATGGTTTTTTGGGAGCAAGGATACAGAGTGGAATATCCGGAGGGGCGAAGTCTGTTGATTGTCTGATGTTAAAGGCAATCGAGAGTCTTAGGAGATTTTGTGGTGCAAGGAATCGGACTCAGACACCGGCTGGGTGGTCCCAAGGGTGTCCGAGTCGGACTTGGGACCATCCGGTTCCGCAACCCTGCTGCTTTGTCTCAAATTTGCACTGCGCTGCCGATGATATCGTAGAAATGTTAGCTCATTCTTGTCTGCAGAACTGCTAACAATTTTAGCTGTTGCAAATTATCTGATTGAAACCGTATAGTTTGTGTGTATGAAAATGTTAGCTCATTCTTTTATGCAAAACTATACACTGTAGTTCCTGTCGAAAAGTCTGTACTTGAAATCTGGAAGTTATAATGGTAGTAATTTTTTTGTGTATCGTTTCATACTTTTGGGATAGGACTGAGATCCCCTCAAGAGCCATATAATGGGCTGTAAGGTTAACTTCGCCCATCGTATGTAATGGGGAGCAGCTACCCCAGTAGGACCCTATGGGTTACCTTAGCTCTAGCTAGGCATTCGGGACGTCTGTCTTTTGTGCCCACTTTACTTCCATTTTCTCACTCGAACTGATGGCGCTTTGTTCTGTTCTTCGTTTTCCCTCCTCTTCTCTCCTGACTTGCTGTTCCCAGGCGCGTCGGTTCTGAATGGGAACACCCTCTTGCATGGGTTCCGCCTTTCTAATGACCTACTACATATGCCTTCTTTTTCCTCTCTTGCTACACCCTAGTTGCGTCTTTGAAGGCTGAAACAACGTAACTATAATAAGCATATGTATTGAGAAATCTAGCGAATAAATTGGGTCGTTTGAGATCATGCATGCAGCTCTCCTAAGCTCTTCCTTTACATTATGTGTAGGTAGGATACATATCAGCTGCAAGTTATAGTTCTTACTATCTGTACCTTGTATTCTCTCTGAAAAAACAACAGAATTTTTCGAACAAGTGGTCCAAAATTCTGGTCAGTTCTCATTTGGCAACTTTATGTCGAGTTGAAATAAAGAAGAGAGCTATATACGACCAATGTGACGTACCAATTTTCTATGAGCACACAGTATATTTTTTTGTGGAGAGAGTTTACATATGCTTTTGTGAAAAGTTTCAATTGCAAAAGGGTTTGTGTTGCGATCCTCTAACTGCGAATTCTAACTGCGCCTCTGTTGTGGTGAAATATCCTACTGCGCTAACCCTAATCATACCAGGCTCTGTTACTTTGCTGCAAGGTGTCATTCTCCTGTTGTGTTCATACTATGAAAAATCCTTCTAAATCGAGGTAGCGCCCTTTTGTACTGATTTGGGTTAAGTAGTGAAAGATTTCGGTACGATACAGTGTGTTTAACTACAGACTTTACCTGCCTACTCCACTTTATTGGTATTCACCCGTTTGGTGAATACCTGCCTATCTTGTTATAATCATCCTTGAATGGCCCTTCCTTGTACAGCGTGGCATCACGGCTTACACTTTGTCTAGGCGCCTTTTAGGCAGCAATGATTTTTATGCATTCAGTGTGGACGTCTATCGCGCAGACGCCATAGGCGTGTGCCAGCTCCAGCTCCTATAGGATTGCCCCGCGATATAGGCCGCTTGTCACCCTTTGGCTGCAGATAGCAGCGTGAGTGGCACGCGCCATATATAGGGCCTAGCGTCACCGTAGCCAGGCAACACCCTCTCTTACATCCATCTTGCACGCTCCCTCACTAATATCTGAGCTACACAACAATGCCCTGTTGTTCCTGTACAGTCTGCATAATGACTCAGTGTAGGGTAAGAGCATGCGCCTATGCAGCGTGCGAGTGATTGATGTATGCATGATGGATAGCTGCTTCTTCTGCTGCTGCACGGGCCCCTGCCTCCTTCACCGGACATGTGTTTGTCTATCGGGTCAATGGCCGGTTTCACTTCTTCTTTTATCAGGTAGCCCTGAAAGCCTTGCGTATTAAAGGTAGGCAATTCACTAGCTATTAAAACCACATGAACGTACTTGGTTACCTTTAATTATTATGACTCTGGAAAACGTGGGATCGTGCGCATGGGCATCGTGGATGCGATTGATGTATTGGTGTATCCATAATGTTCGATTGGCCTTGCTTGATGGGGCAGTTGCTTGTCCTTCGAGCCAGTATCATCTTACCTATTTATTTTATTGGTATATGTATGAAGTTACATAATGCGTCTGAGACTGAGGGCGTGGCGAGCACGTGCCTATGCAGCGTGTGAGTAGGTATCGGATACGTCGGTCGGGTCTTGCTTCATTGTGCGTGTTTGTCTTTCGGGCCGCCGATCAGCTTTCCTCTTTATTCCATATTCTGAGTCTCTGACTGTAGCTGCAATAAAACACACCACCTTGTGAATAGATTTTCTGAAGAATCTATTACTTATTACTTCTTGAAAGTTTTTTCGTGTAAAGAATTAGAATTTGCTAGCAGTCTAGGTAGTGTTAGTGATATTTATGCTAAGCCGTCTGCATGAAATTACTGTAGCCTCTATAGGACTAGCATTGTTGGCGTCGTCCTCTAGTGAGAACATTGAGTAGTTTAGAGCTAACACTTGCGTTCATGTACCTCTGAGGACCTGTGTGCTTCATGAACAATGTTTCGAACATTGCTATTGCGATGAAAAATTACCGTGCTATATTTGATCCTTACGGTTTAAGATCGCACTAATGGACACGTGGCCAAATTGTCCCCAGGCCACCGAAGAGTGTCTCCCCTTCCTGCAGCTCCCATTCTCATTCCACCAGGTTTACCTCAAATGTTGCCTTATGGTCTTTGCGCACATTTCTTCCTTTTCCTTCTCGCACGGACTGCTTTGTTGTTTTTCTCTTTGGCATATTGCCTGCTTTAATACTAACACCTGCCTGTTGTTTTTTTTTTTAGCCAAAGTAAGTTTATTTTGCTATACTAATAGTATTACAATCAAATCCGGTAGCTGAACCTCGTTGTTAATCGGCCCAGAAATATGTGCATGTAGCGTTGATAAATTAGGAAGCATATATTTCGGTTCTTGAACCTCGTCGTCAGACTGACCCGAAAATTTACCTGCTCTTTATGAAATTATCGAACGTTAAACTTTCATGCCTGGAACTCGTCGTTAGAATTAAACGGAAAACTTATAGCGTGTTCTATTGGGCAGGAAAATCGAGTCATTTAGGCTCAACTTGTCCGAATCTTCAGACAGGTGCGCGGCGGCTTCGACCCGTTGATTTAAGTTTCAAGCGTTGACTCTTAATGAGCTGCCTGTGAGACTTCCGTGAACATAGTCGTACTCCGCAAAATGGAGGTTTCCGTCAGCTCCACATAATCGGGCTGCTTGTAGCACCTAAGACGATTCAAAGTAACAAAGCCAAAGTTTCTGTTGACATATCCGGACAAGTCAAGCGGCCTTGGCTTAGATTGACTCTGAGGACCCAATCGAACATGCCCTTTCTTTGAGTTGGTGAATGCCGTTAAGAAGAATCAACTTGCGCTCCCTGAAGCACGTTGCCACAGACCTACGGAAAATATTTGTGCACTGTAGCACTTGCAATGCTCGTCTCGCTTGGTCTTCCTACCTCCATATCAGTGTCACTCGCTAACAATTGCTCTCTGTGTAAACATTCACTGCTTGCCTGCCTGCCCTCTATTGCCGCCCCACTCTCCTTGCGTGCATAGGCTCTTCTTTGCTTCTTTGGCATGGGCACCATTCGTGAGACACTCGGGCCTTGTACACTTACTTATAGTAAGAGCCTAGTTTTCAAGTGTTGCACTACAGTTGCTAATTGATGTTTTGTTTTTTGGTAAAGACGTGTAGGTGCCGGGTTTTGTAAAAGTCCTGTTACACTTCATTTTACATGTTGGTGATCAGCTTTAAAGAGTAACAGTAGCTAATTGTCCGTGACTCAAACTTAAAAGTTTATTCTTTTTAGGAATTATCTCTTGCACTAAATGGTGGTGAGGTGCATGTGTGCCGCAGTGAAAGCAAACAGCTTTATGGCATTTGTTCTCCTCCACGTGGGGTCACAACGAGCCCGACATCACCCTGCGGCTACAGGTCTGATGGATGACCGTCCACAGAGTCGTAGATAGAGGAAGGTGACGACCTCACGGATCGACCTCGTTTAGGTTCATTCAGGTACGGTACTGACTAACCCTCCTCCGTAATGCTTTGGCCTCGATATCTTGACTTCATGCGGCCCTCGCAGAGAGGGAGGGCGGATACCTACCTATCTTTTCTCTTGCCTGCCATTGACCATGGTATCCATGCACCTAGCCACTACCTACTGCAATTAAAGTTTCCTGAACAGAATATTTTATTTCAGCTACTGCCACGGAGGTTAAGCTTTACTTTTAAAGGTTGATCACACACATACGTATAGTGAAACCTAACAGGACTTTCGTAAAACGAAGTACTATGCAGTCAGCTGGTGAAACGATCTAGCCTCGTGCACTTCTACAAGGAGCGTTGGTCCTGTGTACCATACTTCGCTCTACAGTTGTGGTTCTACAGTTTCTATTTGGTTATTTGGCATGGACACACCGCAGCCCATTTGTGAGACCATCTTGTCCATCTCCACAAAGAGCCCTGTAACGTATACAGTAGACGTTTCCCACTCCAGCTACGCTAGCACCGCTTGACTGTGTAGCCTATAGTCGCTGTCTAGCTTTACCGTTTTGTGCACGGCATTCTCGTTGAAGTTTGTCTCCTCGTGTATTTTCATTCTGCGTTAGATTGTAACTGCTGCTGCTGCTGTCACAGTGCTTTTTTCGGTTCATTCTTCTAGTTTCAGACCCTGTAGCGTATCTTAGCCTTAACTAGATTTTCGGGACGTTTTTCCTTGTGCCCACTTTGCTTCCTTTTATTTCTTTTTACTCGTGCTGATGATATTTTATTTTATTCTTCCTCATCTCTCCCGACTTGCTGTTCCCATGCGCGTTAATCATGTGTGGGAAGATCCTCGTACACGAGTTCCAGATTCCTATCGATGTACAATACCTATGTCACTTCTCGCTTCCTGTGTGAGATCGGTTTCATAGTGAATTGGAGACTTGAACGACTAAATATCATTCGTAGAGCACCCACTGAGCGAATAACTTCGCCAACCGAGACAATGTCAAGGAAAAATTGGAATACCGTAGTCCCTGAAACTGGGATTTCTTTTTCATCGTCACCACAATTTAGCCATTTGTGCCTTTTGACAGTAGTAACTAATGGTTCTTGTAATTTTCTTGAAGAACCGTCCTTAACTTCGTGAGTTTACGTTCTAACGAATAGCTACCTACTGAAAACAAGCGTATTGTCAAAAACGCGAACGGATGAACCGATGATTAGTAAATTTAGGTCATTTGTGCCTTTTAATATTTCTGACGATTCCTGCAAATTTCACGTGGAGCTACCGTACGTAACTTATTAAGTTATTATCTGACAAAAATAAAAACAAACCCAGCGACAAACAGCCTGGCAGACAATCACAAAAATTTTCGTCAGTTGCTCTTCGTAACAAGCCCAACAATTCCTGTAGATTCCATGAAGACCCGTTCATAACTCTTTCAGTTAGGTATGCTACCATGCAAAGTTGAAAATAAAAACAAACGGTTGGACGAATCTTCACCAAAGGTTACTGATCTGTTCCTCCTAACATGGGTACGGTACCTAACATATCACGGAAATTTCATTTTCATAACTTTTGAGCTTTGTGACTGACTAACAAAGAGACGGACAAACTGATAAAAACATAACCTCTTTAGCAGAGATAATAACAATGATCTGATTTCTGAATGTTTGGCTCGTGAACGTTCACGGATTTTCATATCCTCACATAATGGAATTTATCATTCGACTCCAGCTATTGCACAATCTAAGGTTAAGAAACCTTAAAGCTTCAGTCCTGCCAGGCGCATCAACAGAGATGCTTTGCTGGGGGCCACTAAGATTGATGGTAAGTGTTGTTACGGAGCAGTTCTGCAGTCATGCGTATGACTTCATCTATTGACTGAACCGTCGCTAGTGCATGGCTCTCCATTGATGCTGTCTCTCCTCTCGGCCTGTTGGCGTCTCGTGTTGTTCTGCACTGAGATTTTTCGTGCCCACTTTGCTCCTTTCATTTTATACTCCTACTAATGGTGCTTTGTTCTGTTCTTCTTCCTTGTCTTTCCCGGCTCTCCCCGTGTGCATTGATAATGATCTAGTTTGGGGAACGCACACGTGATTGCGACGTGAATGGGCGTCACGTTTATGGAACACATTTATATATCTCCTTTCTTTTCCTCTCTTAAAACATGGGGAGCGTCCCTTTGCATGGGTTGCGTGTTTCTTTGATATGTTTTTCTTTTCGCCCTCAGGGGCATATTGTGGCGGGCCCTTTCCCTGCCACAATATGTTTGGGCATCACGCGCCCAAGGGTCCCAAGTGCCTTCTCTGCAGGGGATGTTGCATCTGGCCACAGTTCCTGCTGATGAGGTTAGTACTGTAAAGTTAGGTAGGTTCTCTACTTTCCTCTTTCTGCTTCGTGAGGTGGGGTGTCGATCGAGATAGCCGACCTGGTACGCGGGACATCTATAGTCTCTCTCGTGTGGAAGGATACAAAAGGGACCGACCACTTGAGTGTCTCTACTATAGCCTACTTTGTGCCTTGTTTCCCTGCCCGTAGTAGCGCACGTGGCCACCACGCCTACCCAATATGCGGTACTTGAATACTACACAATTAATTTCTCTGTTGAAACGCCTGAGTTGCTTCTATGGAGGTTAAACATCGTTGCAGGGCTAGGGAAACTTAATCTAACTTATGATATAATAAAAATATCTTGCAGTGTGACTAGTGGCGACAGGGAGTGCTGTATGCTACACTGCACGGGTACCCTTATCTGTACTAGGCGATGCTACCTATTTTTTTCTTACAAAGGTATTTTCCCATGATATTACAATAGGACTAAGAACCCTTGTAGCACAATAAAACTACCTGGTATGAATAAGGTTATTGCGCTTTGCGCGGACACGCTGTTACTCGCGCGTCGTCTCAATACAACGTTTGCGTCAGTAGGCTTGATTACTTGCCGCAGCTACGGTTTAATCTTTCATAATTAATTAGATTACTTGGAACATACACAGTAGCACTCTCTAGTTAATGGCAGCACAAGGCCGATTTGCGAGCTCGCCCGCTCGCGAATCGGCCAGCGGAGCACAAAAATTAAGACCAGCCAAAAAAAGAAAAAAATTATTATCATTGTGCTAGCGGGGATTGACCTTCACT